>MU122163.1:329858-340466 GCA_014904905.1 Wilcoxina mikolae CBS 423.85 | reverse complement strand
TGTTGCGGTGCATTGAGGTTTTGGGGAGGAGAAAGGGGGATGAAGTGGGTGAATATATTCTTGCGCGGGGGAGAAGGATAATTGTTGCCCTGCCCCTCTTCCAGAAGATTACAGGGATGTGAAGTTGATCTGTTGACAACTCAGTATGCCTTGCAGATCGACAGGGTTTTGACAGCTTGTGCCGCGGCGGCCAATCGGGTAGTGTGGGTGGTTGGGGTAAGGGTTGTGGGAGACCTCATATGGTGGCATCCGGTTCGGTGGATGGAGATGTGAGATGAAGATGGGGGGTGGCAGTATTGAAAGGGGAATTGCTCCGGTTGCAATTATTGCAGTATGTGAGTTCCCGTGAAGTCCGAGACCTGCGAGTGACGTGATGGAATATGATTGGGTTATGTACAGTACGTATACATATGCAGTTGGGAATTAAAAAAAATTCTTGAAGAAGCACGTGAGAAAGTGCAAAGACGGGACAGAAATGTTCGTATGATATCCAGGTGCTGGATAGTAGTGGCATCTGCTGCGGCTTGTTGGTTTGTGAGAGTGAAACAGATCAACCCAACTAATATCATCTTTTGATCAGCCCAAAAAGCCAGAATCTTCGCCATAAACTTTGGCTTCGAATGGGCCAAACGCATGCGCCAGTACAGACCTGATCATGAGTGAGCTGAGCGCAAGTCTTTTTGCAATTTTGGCGCTATTGTTTGGCCGATCTACAAAACCTGATCTGCCAGACGTACGTCGAAGGGTCTACAGATCTGAATATGGGGCGGGTTAGTCTCAATTTGACGTTGACCCAACAAGTTCTGCGTAGCGGGCAAAAAGCGTCTGATCGAGGCTTCTTTACTGGCAGAGCGCAGCCAACTTACGGACAAGGTTTGTCTCCATAGATGGATGCGATAAGATAAGATAAAAGCTCTGCTTCCTCATCACGTGCTATAACAGTTCACGTTGTGAATTTTCCCAACCTGGCCTTGGTTTCATCTTATCTCATTTAATCAATCGCAACTCCATCTCTCATCACGTGTTGTAACTGATGAAATTGCAACTTGTGTCATAATCCCAATGTAGTATCTGACCAGGGTTCAGATACTACATTGGGATTATGACACCTGTAGTCTAGAGAGCTGCAGACGGAGAGCAATTCGTAGCAGTTTCCTGCCCACAAATAATATCTTTATCGATATCAATCGCCATCTTTAATAACCAGCCGGAGAGAGCACGCGGGCGGAGGAATGGTTTGTGTAGTTTCACGTCGAGCGATATCGATAACCAACAAGACCATACACGATCAAACCAATCAACTCAACTCTTACCCATCCCTTCTCCCTCTCCCTACCCCCCTCCCACCCCTCTAATGCCCATGAACACAACACCACCGTTGGGGCACAAACTGTCCGCATCTTGCCGCGATCTATACGTGTGATTTGACTCCAGCGTGATGTCCATTATGAGATTTGTATGTATGTAGATAGGGATAGCTTGTATACTGAGTGGGTTCTCTCGTGCCCAGTTTGTCTAGGCACGTGCTCGCAAGATCGCACGCGCCTAGATTTATTTTAGTCACCTCTGGGCACGAGAGAACTGAGTGGAAAGTATTATATGGGAGGGTGGGTGGGGAGAGGGGAGAGGGTTGGGATTTGAGACAGACGAAGATGGTAACTTCCCAGTGGGAGCGGGTGGGAGTCTTTGCCAGCTTGTGCAGGCGGGAATCATATAATTGTGAGTGATTACCTATCCAAGCTGGCACTTGTTTTTGTTCCTCGACATCAATGTCCTCCTCCCAGAGCTACTTACTGAACTGCACAAGCAATATAAATATGGCAGGAGGATGCGAAGTGATGGCTATTTTGAAATTCATCGTTTTGAAGAAACATACGCTGGATGTTTGTCGTTGAGTATGCGACTTACTTTGTTCGGGTAGTGACGACGGTTGTTACATTGTCGGGCATTCACAGCACGGGATCATTGACGTTCAAATCCCCTTCCTCCTCTTCCTCTTCCTCTTCCACAAAAGATCTTTTCTTCTATTAGGAGTGGTTAAAAAAAAAAGCACAGAGGTTCCCTTTTTTCATTTTTTTCAAACTGCAGGTGCCATGAAATCAGTATATGATCCTTCCCGATATACGGAGTTGTGGCAGCACATACTATTCCCGCCGGCCGCTTTGACAGACTCTGCAATTGTCCATATCCATCTAGAGAACAGATTGTTTTTTAAAAACCCCTTTTCTCACTTGAAGGCGATCAGCCTCTAACAGAATTAACTCCAACTTTTCTGAGAAGTAAACACATTTCCCATTGCATTGCTGATCTCTAGCTTGAATGTCACCACGTACTGTCGGCGACAAAATGGGTTGACTGTTAGTGGGGTATGGGAGGTGAAGTCCCAAAGCGAGTTGAGTAGGAGCTGCGACATCGTTCTCTCCTCCACAAAAAGGCCTTTCCTATGAAGAGCAATTAAAACTCGACAAAAAATCCTTCCTTTCCTTCCCCCCCCCCTCCATTATTTATATCAAAACTACAGGTGCCATGAAAAATCAGCATCTGTATCCTTCCAATATCCGTTCTGTTCCGGTTGACATAGTCTAGGTCTCCGCGATCTTTCCAAATCCACCCAGAAAACAAATTTGTTTTTGAACACTCTTCAGCCTCCAACAGGATTAGCTCCCACTTTTTCAATCGCTTTCCTTGCTTCCACCATTCCCTTTTCTTCTTCCTCCTCCTCCTTCCACCATCTTTTCCGACAACTCTAATTCTCGTTTCACAGCCTCGATTTCGGCGGCTGCATTGTTCACCATCAAGATTTGACCTTGGTTACAGCCATAATTGGCTGGAATTTGATTGTGGTTGTGGGTGCACTGGTGTACTGTGGGATAGGAATGAGGGGAGAAGGGGATGAAGTGGAGGTTGAAGGGAAGAGAGGTGGTGGAGGTGCGTCATAAGTTCAAACCTTAATTCTTCCAGCAAGGAAATAAGCTTTTGCTCGTAGGGGTAGCGGGTCAGCCAATGGGATAGCTCTTCGAAGCTCTCTTAGGAAACGCACTCCCTTGCAGTCTGGGAACGAAACAACTCATTCGACATTTTCAACAGCGGCATCCCACTTCCTCTCCTCCTCGTTACTACCACACTAAACACCGACCAGAGCCACTCCGAACGCCATCCAATACACCTAGTTCGCAGAACCCTTTAACCACCAGAATTTATTTTCAGCTCACTCGCACTCGGCAATGCCGATTGGGAACGCTCACTCCACCGATGGACATACTTACCATCTCGGCTCAAGCTATCACAATGAACATCATCCTCCACCCCTCATCTCACAACATCTCCCACTCAGTACGCAAGCCCATACACTCTATCTACCACTCTGCTGCCTCGGGAACGTCCCATAATCCCGGCAAGATGTGGACACACGCCCGCCAAACGGTATTGTTGTGCGCATCGTTAGTCGATGGGGGAGGAGGTGGGGCGGAGGATACAATTCACAACCTTTATCTGTACATGTCCAGTGAGGGTATGGCAATACTTAGACGACTATAACAGGTGGAAGTCGTATGTGTGAGACGTCCAGGTACTGGAGCCAGGGGGTCATGAATTATCACTCACGTGCAGAAATGTCATCACTGTTGCTGTAAATAGACATTTGTGCGTGCGAGAGCAGCCTTACCCTAATCCGTAGGGACTTCTTCTGGAGCTGGCCCAAGCTCCTTCGCTCGGACCCATACATATATGGATTCTTCTCCTTTTTCTCCTTCTCTTCTCTAATATAATCAAGTCATCTTCTCTCCATACAAAGTAACAATCACCACCATCCACCAGTTTCTACTTTATGCTTACTTTAGATACTCACTATTAAGGCATCAGACCCTGTATGAAGCGGTATCGCCGCACTGTTACGGTATTCAGGTGGCGAGTGATGGTGGATATAACCCGTAACTAGAATGTTGGTTGATATTATACAGTTGTACCACCAGAAACATAACAGGAGGCTCAGATTCGTCGATTGTTGGGGAAGAGTGCCACTCGCACGCAATCTCTGTAATTGTACTCGTGGACTGGCTTGCAAGTCCATGTCCATCACAAAGCAAGAACTGGAAAGGAGAAAATTCGTGCTGGCAAAGCAGACGGATATGGTAGTGATTAGGTTGGAGGTATTGGGTGGGATCTGTGGTGTTGTTGGCGGTAATTGCAGCGGTTCGAGACCATTTGGGCGGATATATGGGGGACAAAAAAGGCTTCGGAACGAATGGCTGTTATATACTATTAGCCAACGCCTCACCTCCATCGAGGATACGAAATACCAGTACTGATGGCGAGAAAGGCTTCGCCGCACTCATACCACGCCACAGCCTAACGACAAGATTACAATACCTCTAGGTAAGCGGTTGGATCCCAAATGACATTCTCCAAGCTGCGACTTCATCGATTGTGAAATACTCGAGTGATAATCTGTGCACCACTTCAAGGCGCGGCAAAATTTCACTATCTCATGACTGGGGTGTACAAGTTGGTTGTACACGTGTGTGCCATTATCCCGACCCAATGGTAGAGTTGATCATTCAGAACTGCAAGAGCACTATCTAATCTAGACTATGTACTTCTTCCTACCCTCGGCGCCGCGGCCACCGCAAACACTACGGGCCGCTTCGTACCGCTTTCTGGAGTTCCCTTCCACCGCCATACGTGTGATTGACAAAAACACATCACCTTTAATCTTTAAAATCCCACTCCTCATTAATTTGCGTCACGGCGTGAGTATCGATACCTCGGCAGCTTCATCTATAGCTAATTACTGCCTCGGTACCCATATCGACCGGTGACGTATCTAGCTATCTATCAAGTGCTCAGATAACGATATATCCTTCCCCCCAGTAGCATTAATATTGCCCCTGTCGATCATGCAATATACGCTGAAGAACTTTTTGAGGGCGGACATGGCGGTATGGGTAGCGAATATGTAGGTGGCTAAAAATATATGGGGCGGCCGTGCATGGCTGGGAATCGAGAGAGCGAGAGCGCTTGCTGCATAATATTCTAGCTCCGTGGGTCATGTACAGTCAATCGGTATCTACTCGTGATAATGCAATGGGGGTTTAAACATAGTATCACCAGTTATCCAATATATCGCCCGGCGCCGTGTATACCCGTGGTGAAACATTTTCATCTTAAAAGCTTTGACGTTATACATACGTTCACCCAGCCCCGCACGGAAAAAAGATAAACCTACCCCCCGGATTTATCGGGATCAAGAATGTCCGATGTTTCCCCTAGAGAGCTTGAACTGGTATAACTGAGGTTTTGTATTATGTAATTATGCATACTTAGGTATACTTTACTCGTATGCAGTGCCACATGCGCGTGTCGGCTGTGCATGCTATTACTGTCCGCGTGGACCTTCTTCATCGTTGGAGTGGATTAAAGGATCAGATCAAAGCAATCAATTCAAGCTTTTGGGGTTTGTCGCGAGTTTAGACTGACGACGACGCGGCTCGCGCTCACTTGCACACCTATCTTTCTCCTCTTTCTTTCTTTTCTCTTCCCCCCCTTCCAATCACCTACGACTTTGCACGCTGCCCACCCCAAATTTATCGTCGTTCGGATCTTTGAACTCAATTCAACTTCAACTCCGGCAATCAACAGGGTGGTAAGCGAACATTCTGTACAGATATTCGATTGGGCTGTTTTCCGTTAACCGTTCGTCCCGGCAATTGAACGAACCTCCAGGTTTAAACTGCCACGTTTTCTTTGCTTTTCGTCACGAATGCACCAAATATGGAAGATAAAAAAGAAAAAAATATTCTTCAGCAAACACACAGCGGCCGACGGGATTCAAGATATGCCGCGGTATGAAATAATCTCCTTCTCCGTTCCACACCACACCATACCATCACCCAGCACCTATCACCCACCCAAAAGCTACAGCTATCATACTCGTACATCATACATACATACCAGTACTTTATGTGGGATGGAAGAGGAAGATCACCAGTAGTTTTTGGGTTTCTGGACCGAGAAGAAAGTCCCAAGTAGAGTATCCATCTACAGCCCTATCTACTCTACTCTACTCTATCTAGGTACCCTGTGGCATGATATTTCCGCGGTTAGGACAAGGATATCATTGGCTCGCACAAGGGTTAGGTGTCCGAGCAGTTCTGGAACCAGTGGAACGGGAACGCCGATAGCCCATACCATATATCTGCAGGTACATACATCGTCGTCGTCGTCGTGTGCGTGTGTTATATCCTCCTGCGCCTCATTTTATGCAGGGTCCTTTCGATACATTATCAGTTCGCCTTTTTTTATATTTTTTGTATCACCCTACACACCTCCCCTCCCAAAGACAGTAAATAGTCCATGGGAGAGGTACGCATGACGCAATGCCAAATGGTTCGTCCGGACAATTCGCATCCTGTAGAACTCTGCTCAACTCCGTCACAAGCGCCGTCTCCGCACAACAACGTAAAGCTGAGGTGTTGTCGCTCTCTCGCTCGCTGGCTTCCCGAGCCTTCCCGCTCTTGTGTATGATAGCCCCGCACAAGAAAGCGCATGCACTCAGCCTGACAGCGGAAGCTTGCGGATGCGGTAAAGGGTTTGCGGAAGCGGTAAGGCTGCGTGTGATGGGGGGTGCAAACAACATCCGTCGGCTTCCGCGGGGGCAGAACAGAAACACCTCGAATTGGAGGGGGTTTTGCAGTTAGCCGAGGGTCCAATGGATTTTTCGAAATTTCCTTCTGGAACTTCTAACTGAAGCTTCTCTGGTGTTGGGTTTTTGCTGTGACACGAGTGGGTGGAGTACTGCTTTGGCGGGGATCGCTAGCTAGCTTGGCTAGCTTGGCTAGCCCCGTCAGCAATGCTGCGTCCGCGAAACACCACCGGTGCACCCTCCCATGTTCAGCCACTGCCTCTGGGTGTGTGCGATGTTACGGTAACTGCCGCGTTTTCTTTAACAGCTTTTGTTGGATTTGCTTTCTTTCGGCGAGGGGGATGGGATGGCGGGGCCCAGCAACCGGTTATATAAAGTGGAGGAGAGACCACGGTAACGGACGACCGGAATTTCGGACCATCTATCCTCGAGCACTAAATCTCACTCTGTGGGCCGCACGCGACCGTTTGAACGGAGACACAGCGCTAAAGCTACCCTAGCCGAAGGTGGGGCCGAGAGCGAAACCAAGCAACGCAAGCGAAGAGTTCGCACGACGCCTAAGAGCAGCAGCAGCAGCAGAGAAAGACAACGGGACCTGTCGCTCCACACTCTCGCTCCACACTCCCACTCCCACACTCTCTCTCCGCCCACTCACATACGCCCACACTCACTCCCTCTTCCCCACAGCTGAATCTCCCCCTGCCCACATTCAATCAATCAACTCCCTCCACAAAAAACCCACCACTACCACCCCTGCACATTGGCAAACGAGCTGCAAGGGGAGGGGCGTTGCTGCTGCTGTAGAGTAGTAGTAAGTAGCAAAGCACGCAGAAAGCTGAGCTGATGGGTTCCGCCGCTCGTCATTCATCGATCAGAAGCAGCAGCGACAGTCTCCCTCTTCCCGCACCCCACATTCCGCGAAGCCCGAGAAGTCCCTATCCGTACCTGTATAGTACCGGCCAGTCTGAAGTATTCCGATTTAATTCCCCAACGCGCATGGCCGATCAGCACGTCGGCGCCTCGACGCCATCATCTGTGGGAGGAGGAGGAGGACGAACGGCGACAACATCAACGACGTCTGGCAGCGGGGGAAGTGGAGGTGGCGGTGTCGGTGGAAGTAGTGGTGGGCTCTTTCAGTGCTTCCAATGCAAAAGGAACTACACTCGCGCCGATCACTTGGCCCGCCACGTTAGAAGCCGTAACTACTCCACTCTCTTTTGCTCTCTCTCTCTCTCTCTCTCTATCTTTCGCTCTTTCGCACTCTGTCTCCTGGATGGTGGTACTGATTCGCTAGAAACGCAGACACCCAGGAAAAGCCCTTCCCTTGTACCATCTGCTTAAAGAGGTTCTCCCGCGCGTAAGATCTCACTCTTCTTTCTTCTTCTTTCTTCTTTCTTCTTTCTTCTTCCGTTTCTTCTTCTTGTGCGACAGAAAACATACACACCTCAATCAGCAACCCCATGTGTACTGACTTCTCCGTACCAGTGATCTCTTGAAACGACACTTCCTCAATCACGACGAAAATAATGATAACAAACGCCAGCGAAGATCGCGACCGCCAACAGCACCCGGCCGAGTCACGCAGGCATGCAAGGCGTGTGCTTCTGCCAAGCTCAAATGTGAGGAACAGAAGCCCTGTCACCGGTGCCAGCAAAAGGGAATGAAGTGCGAGTTTGTGCAGCTGGAGGCGGATAGGTCAAGGAAGCATCCGAGGGCTGTGCTGAGTACGTGTTCTTTCTCTTGTCGGGCGATAACATTTTTAGCAAGTGTCACCCCAGATGACTGATCTTTTGAGGATAGAACAGGAAGAACCAGTCGATGGTAATATTCTCTACAGCCAACCTCCGACAAATCCTATCGCTCCGTTACAACCTGTATTTGGAGATTCTAATTATACTACCACCACGTTCCCTGGGACTCAAGCGCCCACCCCCGAAACTCTGACAGACGGTTTGAGCTACAATTCCAGCGACTCGAATCCTTTCGGTGTATCGTCACCTTTCGGCGGATTCGGGAGAGACGCGATGCATGTGGATCATCCGACGGAGACCACGCCGGCCGGCGCACGCCATCCTGCGTCGAGAGATGTGCTTAACTTTGGAATGATGACGAATCTGGAGCTCAATGAGATGGATTTTGGGCTGCTAGATTCGTACAATGATATGTTTGTCAACACGCTTGGAGTTCCACCGATGGGTTTTGCACAGCAGCAACCACCCGGCGCGCTTCCGGTTTCGGGGCCGCAGACGGTACAGCTCGCGTTAGGTGTCGAGGCTTTTCAGAAGTCGCAGTGGCGATGGACTCCGAATCAGAAGGATCGTGGGAACTCGGAACTTGAGAATCTTTCTATACCCCCCGCAGTCAATCCGAAGATACGGGTGATGAACTGGAGGGCGGTACCAGGACGGTTGGATCACGTCGCGAGGGACAGGATATTAGCGGTTTTGCTTACCACCTGCGATTTTGGAGATCGGTTACAGGCAATATCGAGTCTGCCGTCCGCAGAGATGTTGGATAATCTTATGAATCTGTACTTTTACAGTCAACAGCAGTCGATAGATACCTGGATCCACCCCGGAACTTTCCAACCTTCCACCGTGAGCCCCGAGCTTCTCGCCGCTGTTGTGGCTGCAGGCGCCGTATTAACTACCGTCCCTGCAGTTCGGAAACTAGGCTATGCGCTCCAGGAGGCGGTGCGAATCGCTCTCCCAAAGCTCTTTGAGCAAAATAATTCAACAACCAGAGACCTACACATGCTACAAGCATACATGATCCAGATCGAGATTTCGCTCTGGTCGGGCAATAAGCGTCGCATTGAGATTGCGGAATCATTCCGACAGCCATTAGGTACGATGCTTCGCCGGTCCGGGAAATACCGCCGCGCCCAGTACCCACCACTCCCACCATCCCCATCCGATAACGGGGAAGTCCTCGAGAAGCGTTGGAGGGCATGGACAGTACAGCAGCAATGGTCACGACTAGTATACCAACTATTCATCCACGACACCCAAGCATCCATCTCATACCAAGTCAACCCCATCATCTCCTACGCCGAGCTCTCCCTCCCATTCCCGGAGAGTCGCCAGCTATTCTTTGCATGCTCCGCCACGGAATGGAAGAACATGTACCTTTCCGCACCTCTAAGCTCCAACCCCCGTCTTCCCAGCTTCATCGACAGCCTCCACGAATTCCCAAGCCTCACCATCCCCCCCGGCGCACGAATCGACCACGACTTCGCAGAACTAGCAACCCTTTACGGCCTCTGGGGTCGCATCTGGGATTTCCGTCAACGCCAGGCTATCCGCCGTACAACCGAACGCTCCTCCTCCTCCCCCCTACTCGCAAATATCGATAAAAACGTCCTTGCACCAAGATTCTCAACCCCCCAGTGCCGTCTCCTCCTTGAAATCCTAGCTATGACCGTCTACGTCTCCCTTGAAGACCTTCAAGCCTTCGCAGGAAAAGACGAAGAAGAGGAATCTATCCGCGTCTACCCTATCCTGCAAACCTGGATCCAAGGCTCCGAAAGCCGCTTCGCAATCTGGCATGCTGGCCAGGTACTTCGTGAGGCACAGGGATTCCGTCGCGGGCAAGTCACGGACTTCTGGGCTGTGGCGGTATACCACGCCGCTATTACCCTCTGGGCTTACGCGGCACTTGTGTCCTCCAGCCGCCGGTCAACCCCCCTCGACGTAGATGTGGATGACGATATTGTTGTGCTAGATGGTGCGGACATGTGTGCCATGGAACGCTTCGTGGAGTATGGAAGGGGAAGACCGAGGATTTCGTCGGAGGCGGCACAGGGGGATGTGGATGTGTGTTCGCCGGGAGCGGTGATGGAGGCGGTTTGTGGGTTGTTGATGAGGTTTGCGACGGATGAGGATGGGGAGGCGGCGTTGCCGCCGTTGGTGGAGAATTTGGTAGTTTTGATGGAGGAGCTTGGTGAGGCGGCGGAGAGGGGGAGGTAA
>MU122163.1:284191-316925 GCA_014904905.1 Wilcoxina mikolae CBS 423.85 | reverse complement strand
TTCTCAGCCGCATGGTGCAATGCAGTTCTGCCGGCGCCGTACCTGCCATCTTTGGCTTCGATTTCGGCACCCTTGTCGAGCAGCAGCCGGACCGTATCCAGGTGCCCGTTCCCAGCCGCATGGTGCAATGCAGTTCCCCTGTTGTTGTCTACGTGTTTGGTATTGGCGCCCATGTGGATTAATAGCTGGACCGTTTCTAGGTGTCCATTCCCAGCCGCATGGTGCAATGCAGTTCTGCAGGCCATGTCATCGTCTTTGGCATCTATTTTGACGCCCCGGTCGAGCAGCAGCTGCCGGACTGTGTCCACCATCCCGTATGAAGCAGCTTGATGCAGCGTTATATCAGCCTTCCCTTCCATAGATCTCGACGGTTTTACACCCTCCCACTGTCGTGAGGTCCTTTTTATGAGGCTTTTGGTGGACTTTTTTGGCTCATGCGTCGTGGTTTGAGCTGGGGATTCCTTCAGTGCCATATCTTGGGCTGAAGGTGATCGTTGGGCAATGTGTGATGGATTGTCGAAAAACTTCTGGGAAACGGATTGACTTGAGTTTTCATCCAATCCACATGATGAAGGTGCTAATCGTTGGACAACCGAGTCCAAATCACCAGTAGGGGCAACTTGGGAATTCGTTTTTTCGCACTGATTATGGTCCTCACATCCCGAAGGATCACCCTCTCCCTCGACTAATAGAGGATTCGTTTCCTTTTCCGGGAGGACGTGAGTGTTGGCGTCGATTTGGGGGCAGGGAGGCGGCAATTCTGGCTCGATTTCTACCGCATCGTATGTTGTAGTGGGTATGATACACACTCTCTGGAGCTCATTCGACACTGCTAGGGAGAATCTTGAAGCACAATCTTTCTCCTCGAGCTCCTCGATGAATGGTATCAATCCAAACAATGCCTCGTTAAGCATTATAACGTCTTTGAGACTGTCAGACCAACGTGTTTCGTCGTTTCCCAGCCACTCGTCCCTTTGATCATGAACATCAACGCCTAGAAATCCTGCTGCCTCGGAATTTGCAAGAGCGATGACATCCCGCAATTCCTTGAGATCTGAAATTAACCGTTGCGTTTTTCTCGCATCGATCACTAGAGGTCCGGCTTGAGGTCAGTCCCAAGCACTTCAGAGAAGAAAGAGTGTACTAACGTTTGATAAGCAAGCCTGTGAGGCTACATAAGAGCGTTATTATTGGCTCTCTGATATGTACCCCGTCTTGGGAACATAAAGTTCTATCCAACCCCCCCTCAAAGACATCAAATCCATCCCCCCAGAGGATAAGCCTGTCTTTCTCTTGCGACCAGCCCTGGTTATCAGGCTTCGATTTCCGTTCCGCAAGGACATACCGGAATGCCGTTAACGAGGAATTGAAAAGCTCCTGGATTATGTTCTCCGAAGTCATGGCAAAGTTTCGTTTCAATACTTGTCGAGGGCTGAGAAAAGCCGGTCATGTCTGGCGATGTCCATCATTGCGGCTGTTACACTGCATCAGCCCCTCTTTTAGCGACCCCGCATTCTGAAAATAGTATCTCTTTTCAGTAGCTTCTTCATCGCAGTGCAGTTTGGCGATTGCCCCCTCAAAAAAATCGCCCTGTCCTGAGATACACTGCACGTCGACGCCCGATCCAGTATGTTTTTAGATAATCCCAAAGCTATGCGTGATGAGCTGATCGATGTAGTATGAGATCCAAAGATGACTGAACTTTCCCTTGCCCTTGCAATCGTCGGGCTGGTACCACCGAGTCTCCACAGCTACCGAAACTGCCTTCGTTTCTACCACAATATCAGGACACAGAGAGATGATTTTAATGCCGCGCATACGGTATTCAAGGTCCATAAAGCACTCTTTGAAATGGAATGCAGACACATCCTGGGGAATATATTAGGACAAGATGATGCGACGCACATGTTGGCGGATATAGAAAGTGGTCGGGATTGGACTCCTTGGGTGGAAAGGCTTTCTGAAAAATCGCGACTGAAAGCGACGCTTGGTTCAGTGGTTGATGCTCAACGTGCCCTGCTGGAGGTCACTCGGAAGGAACTGGAGAAAGTAGAGAAGCAGCTTGAGAAGTGCGTGCCAAACAGCGTTACATCTAAAGCTAGCTGGGCCTTGTCGCGAAAGGAAGACATCAACCTATCATTGAAGTTTCTCGGAGATCGAAACAAGGAACTCCGCAAGCTGCGCACCGAACAAGTCCATCTAATACAAATACCCCCGAACGAAGAAAAGGGGAAGGTGAAGGATACACAACGAATTGAGATACAATCGGAGGGGTTGAGAGAGAGCTCAGACCTATCGCCCAGCAATATTTCAGGATTTCAGGTACCTCGGGTTCGACGATTCGCACGACAACTTCAGCGCAACCTGTGGCCAACCATCTGCAACTGCCATCACTATGATTTGAAATTACTGGAGACTGCGAATGACGATCTTGAGGACCATTCGGTTCCCGTTAACTTCAGTTTCGTTGTCACGGATACAGCGCCTACATATCTCGTCCGAACAGGTTACTTGATTAAGACTTCCGCGACGCAGGAATCGCAGACAACTACCATAATTACCGACCTGTGCCCACGTACTTCACCTCGTTCCAGGTCAAGGAAGTCTAAGACCGATTTTATGGGAATTCTTAAAGACTCCCATCAGAAATATACGAATTCAGTGCACAACGACTCCATCTCTACTCGCCGACTCTCTCGCATATCCCTGTCGGACCGCCTCTCTAGGTGTGACACCTCGAACATACTTCTCCCCCGGGATCGGGCGGAACTTGCTCTTCAACTTGCATCTGCAGTCCTTCAATATGGCTCATTCGACGGATGTTGGTTTCAAGATTTTTGGAGTAGTCGCGACGTCTTCTTTTTCATTGACGAGAGCCCTGAAATCGCAGGATCTCCCCATATTTCCACTCTCAAACCGCAAAAAAAAAACGGGAATATCTCACTCGTTTCCCTTGCTGTGGTAATGGCAGAAGTTGGCCTTGTGACCGCATTTGGATCATTTACGGATAAGTGGGAAATGGCAAGGAAAATTGAAGGAGAATTAAAGCGACTTAAGAGGAGAATGGGCAAAACTTTCGCAGATGCTGTTGCAACTTGTCTGTGCAGTGATTTTTGGCCGGGTTTGGACAAGAAGGATGTGCGATTGTCTTTCAATGAAAAGATTGTGGGGAGGCTGCAGAGAATTGTGCAACATTTTGTTGATGAGGACCTCAAGCAGAGAGAAGCCGAAAAGTCTTATTTCATGATGGAATGATAATGTGTTTTTCGTTTTTTTTTTAACTTCTGTTTTAACTTCTATCATTAGGGGGTTTGAGCTTCGCAATTGTGGCACTACGTATACATGTGGGAGAAGTCTGGGAGATCGAGATCTAACATCACGTCAAGTACATAATGTGTAAATGCATTCATTTCAGCAATTTTAGCAGTCTAAGTTTATCCAAAGTACGTTTTACGTTTGCCCGAAATTTTGAGTGAAGACTGATTTTGAGGAGCGAACTGGCGAGCGAGGAGAAAATAGCAGGGTTGAGCCACCATCGCCACATCTTGGCCTCTTTTAGTTAGCATAAGCCACTTTGTCGGTTTCGGTCTAGCGTTTCAGTTGATAAGATGATTCGATTACCTCGCTCCACATAGTCCTATTTGCAGAGTTGGCTGAAGTTCTTTCAATTTCGAATACTTGCGTTTCACTCATTTGGATTAGACCGAAAAGGCCTTGGATTATTAGGGTTGGATATAGAACGGAGCCCAATTGTTGGCGGATATTGCGAGTGATATCTTATGGATCAGTGTATCTTCCTAATATGGGGTCCCACAAACTTCAAATTGTCAGGCTGAGTACGAGAAAATATGGGTTATTTTTTTATTCATGTTATTGGCGTAAATTCTTGCCCATCGGCTGTAAACAGAAGTCGGAAATAAACCCACAATTCTTTACATGCGATTGATTTTGCTCGTTCCAATTACTTCTCTATCATCTCTAGATCTATTCATAATTACACTTGTGGGAGTAAAAAGTACCATGACTACACCTCATATATCAGTACAACATATGGATAGAGCTGGCGGCAAACGATCCAAGAGGGTTGCTCTCCGCTTAGTCGAACGAATGCTGTTCTAAACATTGCGATTGACACTGTGACACATCTTAAAAGCACAATTCGACTGTAATATGTCCTGGCCAGAATGCGGGTAAGAAAACACATATGGATGACGATGCCTGGTATAGGTTTGCCATGGGTCGGGCAGTGGGTGGGTTTTAAGTCGAAGGCATAAGGATTTCTGCCCAGTAAGCTCCAATTCTGTCACAAGTCGGTTCTATCCGCTGCGATAGACGGCAGAAGGCCCGACAAAAGACTACAGAACACAGAAAATGGTCCGCCTCATAGGCGGCTTGTTCTCTTGGCGCATATGGCACGTCTCGGCTTGCAAACGGAAAGCCTAGCGGTATACGCCAATGGGAAGAAAATGATAGGGGAAAGTCCGCAAAATATCTTCCATTAAAACTGCGACTTAGCTAGAATGAACAGCAAATTCTATGTCTGCATGCCACCCGTGGTGGATGGGAGCAGCTGACCGTCAGCATGAAACAATTGCCATGGCGCCAAGTAAATCTGGACCGCCGAATATCTGGCTGTCCATACCTAGGTAGCCTGGTGGATAACCTCCGCCAAGATTATGACATGCCACCACCAGAAAGAACTAAAAAGGTGACATCGAAGAAATTTGTTGTCATCGTCTAAACCACGCAATCTCTACCCATTCAAGCCGCCTGTTCATGAAACTTCTCCTGTTCGTAGGCAAGACAGAATATCCCATGTAATCAGTCAGAGAGTCAGAGTTTCCGAACAATCTTACTCTAGATGCACTGTTGTTATGACAGATGTTTCGCCTTATGAACCATCTAGTTTGTGGTACTTGCAGAAAAAATAGGCGATTGGGTAAGTTGGTCCTATTTGTTGGGTTTCCGAATTTACTGGATTGCCATGCGGCTTTAAGACTTGAAAGTGAATGAAAATCTTTAGTTGAGGGCGGGTATGCAAGCAACGCTGGTTACGGAATGACTGATACATCGAAAAATACGGCGTTTTACTTGGAAATACCAAGACACTTAGCAGCATGATTCACCTGCAATGCTCGGTATTCTTCTTGGTTTGGTCGTTGTTGTGTCGTTAGCTATAGGATGAAACATGCACAGCAAAAGGTATGCAGGCCAGTGTGGATTCAAGCGAATCTACGTGTTCAGTACAAACGTTCCAATTTCTACAATTCCGCAAATAAAGGGACGTGTTGATGGAAACTTGCAGCCACGTCCTCTATCCATCTCATGCTCATCTGGTACTTGTTGAGCAGTGAGCAATGAGTCTCGATTAACGAATCACCAATACGTGACAAAAGGAGGAATTCTAGAGTGCATAATGTCGGGAACGGCAAATAGAATATCCAATAATAACTGGTTGTCAACATTCTGATCATGCAGAGCAAGCTGGTACGGCCATAGGTTTGGTTAAGGTTTGGACTCGCGCTCCGATATTGGACATACGTCCAGGCTTTACTGAAAAAAAAAAATGAAAAAACAGGCACGGACACAGCACACAAAAAGCTATCGACTGAAGATTGTGCCTTACAATTGGATGCATAGCGAAAATTATCGACCGAAGTTGCAGCAACAACGCACGGATGTGCTTCTCCAGCTAGTGTGCGCTGTTTTTTGCCCGATCTGCCCCAGATGTCAACTAGCATCTGCAATTTAACCCAGCTAAGCCTTGTCGCAAAGTAGATATGATGGTAACTTGTAAGTATAAGTTCGTGCGGAAGTCTTGTTTTTACACCTAACCAAAGCGCAACCCCGACAATCTTCATCGCCTTGCTTCCAAATATAAACGACATGAGCAAACCTGAATCGAGGACTGAAGAAACCGAAGTACCACCGAGTATCCAAGAAAGACCAGTATGGTTGGCAGTGAGATGGTTTTTCACGGTTGCCTCCTGTGCAATCATCTGCGGCATTCTGTGGGCCTATGATGCAAAGGGGGTTACTAAACCCGAAGATAAACTGATCTTCAATTTTCTAATCCAAGCTTCAAGTTTGGCCTTGGGTTTGAATCTGGTCGTAAGTTGTGGGATATTCATTTCTCATCCATATTGATCAGTTCACATAGTGACAAGACAGGGCAGAGTTCACTCAAGGAAATCGCGATCCTCAGTCTCCCCGACAAAAATACCAACACGTATGCAAAGCTAAAGAAGCAGATTGGAAGCTACAGCGTCTCTCTCAAAACCCTAGGGGGGTGCAAACACTTCTCTGGCTTTCTTTACCTTGTGGTTTGGGTGGCATTTGGCGTGGTAAGTGATGTGAATTCAGTATCATTCCGACCACATTATCATTCATCAACCTCAATGGTACGTTCAAGGACAAAGCTAATTACGAAAGGCTGCTAATGTTGTTACCGCAACCTTGGGTTTTGCATATAATTATGACACTGGCGGCACAATTCAGGTGGCTTCAGGTCGCGTTGTAAACATAACGTCAATGGAAGATTTTCGCCCCTTGAACATGGAATATCTTGGTGCCGACCTATTTGACAACGACAACTTATATATCACTTTGTCAGACTTTGTTACGACTGAAGACGAGAGATGGGCAGTGGCTCATACGTACGGCGAAAGTTGTTTGCCTTTTATTCTATCCTAAGTCTGCGCATATGTCCTTTCCTTGCTGTTGCTGACCGTCGCGTTTTAGTTGGCCTTAGCTTGGGGGTTGAGAACCCTGATATCCCGTCTTCAATGCATTCTGGACTTCACGTGGAACAGAGAAAGGCTGATATTCCAAAGTGGGAATATCATGTATACAACCTCCCCCCCCCAACCTTATATGTAAGCAATTCTGATGTGTTGTGTGGTGTGGGTCATTCAGTTTCGAGAATTTAGCCAAGAACAAAATACCCCCTTGTCATTCAGGACGGAACGCTTTGTGGTAGTTGAACCAAGTTGCACATCATTCCCAATGGTTCAAGGTAGCAGTACAAGTGGCCAAAATCAGACACTCTTAGTTCAGACTAGCGCAACATCAACGGTCGATATCAGCTGGCTAGATGTAAGTTACAGCCTTTCGAAGAATCCCCAAAATGAACATGCTTATTGATGATCAGCAGTTATATAGTAATGGAACGTAAGTAATTCAGCAGGTTTAGCCTTACCGCAATTAGATGACTTAGATGACAATAGTGCTTGGGTTTTTCCCATATCTGAAAACCGCCGCCACTCTTGTGGACCCCGCTGTGCCAATATTTATGCAGCAAGTTTCCAAGGATCAGCCAATTCTTCCGGATCTGAGACCGGTGATACGTGGCGGTTCTTCAATTGCACCGTCACAATATCGACAATGCGAAATGCCGATCCGGACAACCCTTTGCACGATTTCCCTGACTCGGTTGCGTCAATTCTTGCCGCATCTATTGCGTTGGAGACGGGCGGTACCGAAAACTACTCCATGGTACGGTACAGCGAGGGTGTTGTGTGGGGCAATCTGAGCGGGAATACTGCCACAGAAACTGCCAACTTATTGGGAAGATTTGCCGCTGGTGCAACTGGTATCATGGATATGTCGAATACAAAACGAGTCGGTGCTGGATCTAGCCTGGTCGTTGGTGTACTTCTGGTTGTCGATTGGAAAAGTGTGGTAAGAGAAAGATAAAGTCCTACATGTGTGACTTTACTTACTCGATATAGGGAATTCCCATGGGAATCGTTATATTTGTGCAAACAATTCTGTCGGTGCTCACGGGCGCGAAACTGGGTGGCGTATCGTGGGCTAAGACCAAAGTCGATGAGTTTTGGGGACTTGTTGGTAAAAAAGTGTGGGGTGATGGATAGCCATCGGGGAACCCCGCCGAGACTAAGACCGAAGGCTGAAGCCTGAAGGTCTCTCCATTGAAAATGGTGGTTTTATGTTGGTTTGGATCCGTTCTCCGTCTAGACTTTGTTTTCGTTTCGATGTACCAACTTTTGGCATTGCAGAGTATGAAATCTCAACAATCCCCTGGAGAGGATAGTAGCAAGTTCAGTGAACGAAACAGAATTTTTCAAGTGATCAGATTTAGCTTTCCTTTCGGGCTTGCGCCCGGAGGTCAACAGATAGCACAAAATCCTGTCTTGTAACTAGTGGAACATGTACTGGCCGCATTGTGGCTCTCCGCTGGCGTCAACATGTACAACAGAGGCCAATTGCGAAACCGTCCACAACGTCTACTCATGGGAAGCCTTCGAAGTGCAAAACCCACTTTTCAAAAAATTGGAAGTGAGGGCAGGTCAGTGGGTGAAGAGATGGTAAAGAAAGAGAAATGAAAACAGAGACTTACAAGCTTGAAGTGATGAAGTGATGAAGTGGTAGGATGAGCTCGAGAAGAACCCTTGCGTTGTCCGGTCGGTATCAAGATATATGTGCTTCGTTCGCGTTCGGGAATTCGGAACCCAGCTACTGTACTAGAGTGTAATGCCGATAATGGCCATACACGAGTGTGGGATCCTGAACTGGATATCAGAGAATCCGGCGAGAGCAAATGCGAAGAGTACATGCAGTAATTATTGAGTGAAGCAGTTCAGGGAGTAGTACCTCAGACTCCAAGCAAGGCACGCAAGAGGAGACGCAGCCTCGATATCAAGCAGCATGTAGTTATTGAATGGTTCTTCTATCAAGGGATGGTAAATACTCGACGGGGAACTGAAGAACTCAGAAAGACAGCTCCGTAAGAGATAGAACTTACACATTACCAGATAGCGGTGGGGTTCTATTCCGTTAACTAAACTATATGGACTCTAAATGATTGCAGAATGCTATCAAGAACATGCGGCGAGGATTCATGCATGTTGAACTTCAAAAGATCGAGCAAAATTTAGCGAGTGGTTCTCTTCTACTGGGGCTTCAACAAATCCGACAGGACATCCCGAAGCTTGACACCAATGCCCTATCGGACACATGCTAGGCTGAGCTCGCACTAGAATTTTCTCAAACAGCAAAACAGTTGGTAGGTGCACATGCACAGATATACTTAGGCGGTCAAAAAATTCTGGCGGATTTTGAGAGCAAATCGGACGCCAGTATTTCTTGACCGCTGAATGTGCAGAATTTGAAAAATATTGATATATAAGAATAAGATTCATCATCTCGGTGTTGACACTAGATGCGGAATTGAAGACGGGAAACTCGGTGGGAGGTGGACAGCTGACGTGGCGCATGAGGACCCGTGGCTCAGTCACTTCCACGCCAAGCCATATTAACTACTCTGCACTCAATGACGTCTCACCTCATCGCGTAACCACCGCCCGCCGTCAGTATACCATCTTCACCATGCCTACTCTATTAATCGCCGCTGACACATCCACTTGCGATATCTCCCCCTGGGCGACCGAAGGCTACACCGTCCACCTCCTCACCAAAGCCACCCAACGCACAATCGAAGACGCTGCCGACGATCTCGAATCCAACGATCGCTATGCAATCCTCGGTACCCCACCCTTCCCCCGTATCTCATCCACTTAACCTAGGTAGCTAATACCACACCAGCATTTGGCACCGCCGCCACAGCAGCACTCCAATTCGCCACACGCCCCTCCCGCCAACTCCAAGCTGTCGCCGCATACTACCCCCCATCCCTCCCCTGCACCGCTTTCCACCCAACTGTCCACATCCTCCTCCACCTCCCGCACACCTCCCCATTCTCCCTCCCCACCAGCAACACCGTCCGAATCCGCCTCTACGATGCGGCACCAGGCTTTGCGCAACCCACAACTCCCACCTACGATCGCATCGCAACCTCCCTAGCCTTCTCTCGAACACTAGCACTCCTCCGCGGCACAATCGGGCCAGAAATGCCAGATCTTGAGGGCGTATGGGAGGACCATCTCCGGTATAAATTCCACGACAAAAGCGTGAATAAGACAATGGACACGATGGTTTCGCAACCATACGTTAACTACGTCCCCACTCTCACGGGTGGTCGGGGATATGACGAGATTCACAGGTTTTATAAAGATTTCTTTATCCCCCGGTGTCCGCCGAGTATGAGGATGACATTGGTATCGAGGACGGTAGGGAGTGATAGGATTGTTGATGAGGTGGTGATACGGTTCCGTCATACGTGTGAGATTCCGTGGATGTTGCCAGGGGTGCCGGCGACGGATAAGGAGGTTGAGGTGGCGGTGGTGATGGTGGTGGGGTTTAGAGGGGGACGGTTGTGTCAGGAGAGTGTGTATTTTGATACTAGTAGTGTTTTGGTACAGGTGGGGTTGTTGGAGAGGGGAACACTGCCGGTGGTGGGGAGGGAGGCCGCGAGGAAGGTGTTGGATTGGAATGAGGTTGAGAGTAATGGGTTGATTAGGGATTGGTAAATGGGGGTTTTGGAGTTTCTGGCGTTTTTTTCTTTTTCTTTTGCGAAGGTTGGGGATTTCTTTATGATAATCTTCTTTCTCTTTCTTTGGTTCGAGTCCTTATGGATGCAGAATATCGTGGTCACTTCCATCCAACCACCTTGAAGAAGAATAAAAATCTTCCTTCTCCCCTTCCATCCCAAATCCTCCTTTCCCCTTCTCCGCCATTCGCAACAAGCATGCGCACCCGCTCCCTGCTTTGGGCCTTAAACCTCGCGTGCATAATCATCGTCTTAATAGTGTGCCTCTTAATCTACCTTCGCCCGATAGCTGCTGCCAGCAGGACTGGAGAGCTGCCGCCGCAGGTGAGCACCACTACGCAGATCATGTTAATTCTTCCGACGGGGTGGAATGTGACGGTCAGGGTTAATGTTACGGGGGGTTGAAATGGGGGTGGGATGGGATGGGTTTTGATGTGAATTTTGGTAAGGCGAGGTTTGGTGAGGAGATGTTTTGAAAGGTTGGGTCAGAATAGGCCTGGGTAGAGGGGAAGCAGAAGGGACTCGAGAAGGTGAAGGGAAAGGGGAAGGATGGAGAGATGAGAGATGAGAGATGAGAGACGAGAGATGTTGGATAAGATGGGTTTATTATTATGGTACCAGTTTAAAGCTTGACATGACACTTTAGATCAGTTGCATTTATATAAATAAATGCGGAAGGTTGACTTCACGCAAATTTATCACTACATCCTTCAAAACAGTGACATATGAGCGTGGATGTCATGGTTGATCAAAGAGAGGTGCTTTCCCAGGGTTTAGGGCTACGACGTATTATTGCCACTCAATATAAACTCCCCGCCCCGTAGACTTGCACGAAGTATATGCCTGACAATGCAGTTCCACATGTGCACTTATCCAATTCCACGTGCCGGGAGACACTCCCCTTTTCAGAAACACCGATCGCGGAACTCAATTCTTGTAGTTCAGCGCAATTCACAACCCTAAACCACCACAGCCTTGTCTTCGAAGCATTGAATTTATGTTCGAGAACAAGAAACATATCATACAAGCTTCATGCCTGCCCTTACTGCCCATGGGCACAGAATTCCAGGGCAAATCCCTCCCTCTTCTTCACGATCGTGTTCCAGCGCCGTGGACAAGTGGTGGAAAGCAATTCCAGCCGAAGAGAAACGTCAGCGGCTAAACCCCCCTCCCCTACCCGTAATCATCCCATTTCGTTTCGTTTCGCTCTCACAAACCTCAATTACAAAAAGAGAAAAAAGAGAACTAAAGCCCAAAATATCTTCATCTTTTTCTTCTTTACGCAAATGATGAGTTGTTCCCATTCCACGTGTTTTAGCCATGGAAAATTCCCATTCCATAATCCGTAAGCCACAATATTTTCTTTCTCAGCGGCAAGGAGAAGCGAATAAGGCACAACACGTGTATGTAACCGCCCGCCGTATTGTATGCCCGACATATCGGGCCCTCCTCATTCCTCCGTTTCGAAAATTCCCGAAACGTTCCAAGTTTCAAGCTACTACTTAGGTGCACCGCAAATGCCCGTCAACCGCCAACCCGCACGTTCGCCCGAGAGCAGAGGGGAAGGCAACGACGAACGGTTCACGGCGCGCGAAACAAAAGTTCTAGAGTGAGCATATGTTTTACCGAATTTTGGTTAGTGAAACAAGGTTCGAGTACCCTAGGTACGCGCGGACTGTGAGTACGAGTACTTGGTCGTCGGGTTTGTACTTAAAATGCCTGAATAAAAAATAACGTACTGTTCAATGCGTGCTATTGTGTGCATAGGGGAAGAAGGTGGGGATAAAGCTTATACTTAGGCTGGGGAGAAGAGTCGGTGTTTCTTTCTTCCCTTGAGTGTGAAGCAGAAAGGTGACTGTACGATCAACAAAGCCCTTTCTATGGTATGCGACATTCCATTCAAGTAGCAGTACCCGCCTGAAATCCCCCATTACCAATACCACTTCGTAAAATATCACCAACGAATAAGAAGCGACGCAGTGACAAACTTAATTTGAGTGGAAGGGCCTTGATCGACTTGCCGCCTTGGAGTGTGATGCGAAATATTTCGCCTGGATTAGCGCGTGGAATTGGATTGGGTGGTCGCACACAATAAAAAATTATCCGATTCGTTAGGTTCTGAAGTTGTATTCGGCGCCCAGTTCAAACGCAAACACCCATTGGTTGTGGAGAAATTTCGTCAAGTAAAATTCGCAAGAAACGACGAAACTCGGGCGTTCCACTTCGCGTGCGTTTCATTGTCGTCTTCAAGTTTATTCCGGGGTTTGGTGCGTCTTGATCGTCATTGGGTGGGAATGCGAAAAGTGAAATGTGGGTTCCCAAGCGGCAATGTGAAAATGCGCATAGCATGAAATCTCCAGAAAGCTGCTGGTACTTAACTTGGAGGTTTTCCCTCCCTGTCTTATTTCCTGCACCACAGCCCGCAAGAGCTTTACTCTTCCTTACCTTCTCTTCTCTTTTCCAAACCCCAACTGTGTTGGCGGCTCCATTTCCTTGCTTCCTTTCCCTTTCTTGTGAATATATATTTTTTTCATTCATCGCTCAGTGAGTGCTTTTTTTGATAGCTTGACGCTTGTGTTGATCACACCTCCCCACCCACAACACCGACAACCTACCACCACCGACTTGTCGGCGACACCTTGAGCCAGTCTCTCACCGCCCTCTTTCTTCAGTTCTTCTTCTTCATCTTGCACGTTCTCTTACATAGCTTCTTTATCTCACCTCTTCCTTTCAAGCGGTACACTACGGCAGGTGACAACAGCTCTTACCACGGCTCATCTTTTCGGAATACTTCTTTTTTTTTCGGCCATCTTGAGAACTCTACACCAGTGTATTCTATCCACTCTCTGATAGCTTTGAAAAGAACCTGCTGCCATTTCTGAACGTGAGCATTTGACGAACATTTCTCAATTGCAGATGCATCAATGCTGATTTGACATGCAGATTTATATAAAATCTACGTCCGTTTCCAGTGTCAAAGATGAAGTTCACAATCCCTTCCACGCTTTTACTCCTCACCACTTCCGTCTTCGCTGCTCCTCACCCAAAGAGTACTTCCGGAGACCTTTATAGCAGCGTCAACGGTGTGGACAGCACCACCGGATCTGATGGCCATTGGATTGTGTTAGCCGCAACGGGTAATTCTGCCGAGGATCTTTTCCAAACAATGCATCACAACAATTGCACGAGATACAATGTGACGAACACATGGAATAACGCTGCGTTCACGGGGTTTTCGGCACATATCCATCCAGACGACATCAGCCAGATGACGGTGATGAGTGGAGTGAAATTGCTTGAGAAGGACTCGGAGATCAAATTGTCGGATGTGCAGACGAATGCACCTTGGGGTTTGCAACGAGTAAGTCAGGG
Organism: Wilcoxina mikolae CBS 423.85; assembly: GCA_014904905.1. Taxonomy (NCBI): domain Eukaryota; kingdom Fungi; phylum Ascomycota; class Pezizomycetes; order Pezizales; family Pyronemataceae; genus Wilcoxina; species Wilcoxina mikolae. The sequence continues at coordinate 303,145 of MU122163.1, read as the reverse complement.
TAGTGCTATTGCGAATGCACCGCAGGATAGCGCTGGGATCGCTGCTTTCGATTTCAAGTACCAGTTTGAGGGCAAGGTGGCAGGTCTTGGGAAGGGTGTGGATATCTATGTTATCGATACGGGAGTCAACACGAAGCATGTTGATTTTGACGGCCGGGCTTCGTTTTTGTTTGCTTTTGACGGTGTTGAGGCGGATGAAGAGGGTCATGGGTAGGTCTTCTTGATTGTGTTTAGAGTGCTTCCTGTTGACATTTTTCAACAGAACTCATTGTGCCGGAACCATTGGTTCGACCACCTTCGGTATTGCCAAAGACGCCAACATCCACGCCGTGAAGGTGCTTGGAACATCTTCCGGGTCTACTGCTGATATCATAAGCGGTATTGATAAGATGTTGATAAACCATGAGAAGCGCAAGGGGCAGAGCAACTTTGCCGGCTCCGTTGCTTCCATGTCCTTGGGATCACCGGTACGCTCGAGCTCCCTTGAAGAGGCTGTTTCACGGGCATCTGCCCAAGGAATCCACTTCTCTGTCGCTGCCGGTAACGAGAACCAAGATGCCTGCAACTCAAGCCCAGCCTCGGCAACCAAAATTAGCCCGATCGTTGCCGTCGGTGCTACCACTATCAACGATGACCGTGCGAGCTTCTCCAATTTCGGAGAATGCACGACCATCTATGCACCTGGACAGGACGTCACCAGCACCTGGACCGATGGAACCAACAAGATCAACACCATCTCGGGAACCAGCATGGCTTGCCCTCGTATGTGCCCTCACTCCCCGCGTTACATTCATTCACCCACTGACAGTTGCCACAGATGTTACTGGTCTCCTCGCATACCTGCTCAGCTTGAACCCAGACCTCAAGTTGGACCCGAAGGGATTGAGGGCAAAGCTTCTCCAAACTTCTATTCCCCTTAAAACTGATAAGGGAACTGTCGCTTTCGCAAACAACGGTTTTGGCAGCACCAACTCCACACAGCATCTCAAATTACGTTCTTATAAGCGCGCATAGATAGATAGATGTGTAGAAAACCGGGGGGGGTGGGATGGTATGGGGGATAAACTTGTATAGACCCTTTTTTAAAGGGTATTGGAGTGCACGCATTGCATAGGAATGGGCGGCGCAGAAACGGGTTTGGGGGGAAACGGAACGGCGTCATTTTCTTTGGATTGTTTTGTTTTTTTTCTCTGCCTCATTGACTGAATGGTTCGATACCGATCTATATACCTTGTGTTTATACAAACCGCTTCTTTTTTTTTAAAAACGTTCAAGCGATTTGGGGAAATGGCTGGGTTTATGTGCTTGAGCGAATTACGGGTGTAGATATGAAGAGAGTGAATGAGATGTGGTTGCTATCTGCTGATGACTGGGTGGGGAGGGGAGGGGAGGGGAGGGGCGGGTGATGTGTCATGGTTTCACTTATGGTGGTCTTCCGTCGGATCCACTACACACTCGCTTCAGTAAACACCCCTCTCTCCTCCTCACCAAGCCGCCCCCAGAATTTCCTAGCTGACGTAGTGTGCATCCAATCACATCATTAAAGGGTCCGGAGGAGGATAACGCACACAACGGTGCGCCAGCGACTGCGGCTCGATCTCAAACCTTTTTTTCATCCGATTTCGTATGACGGACGATCATGGCGATGGTGGTGGTCCTAATTAGGGTCAGGGTTGAGGCGACTTCTGTTCTCCACAGGGTGAGAACTTGGGGCAATAATGTTCGTTTCTGTGCGCTGAAGGTAGTGTTTTATGGATTAACCTGAGAGGTAAGTGTGTGTTTTGGGTGGAGGGGTGGGGGAAAGTTGATACTTTACGTGTGATGAGTTGATTGATCTCAACGTCAACCTCGACGCCACCAGTGCCACGTCCACGACCTCCCATCGTGTGCGCAGAATTGCCACGTTCAACGGCGCTCCGTCGACATCTCAGACACCGGATCTGGATCTGAAACTTGTTAATCCTTGTACATTTTGAGATTTGCCTGATTGAGGCGGGGCTGGGCGGGTGGTTTATTTGATACTCTACTTCTGCAGCTGGCACCCTCTTGTAATTAGTAAAACTTTAGCTATCGCGGGTGAAGCTGAGGTTAGGATGCGCGGGCCGGGATGGTCTGATAAGGTGAGAGGGTGAGAGTATATATTTGACAGTACATGTATGTACAGACAGGAGTTTGCCTTCTGTAGAGGTTTGGGTAACTGTAGAGTCGAGATGTGAATGATGTTGACTAGGAGGAAAGGGATTGTGAGAAGGGGTCTTTGAAGGCAGACGTTGAGGGAAGGAGGCTCGGAGAGAGAGGCCGGAAGATAGTAAATGTAGAGATGAGTTGAGTACGGACATCATTAAGGCAACCTTTAGGGGATGACGTCAAGGATCCCACTGTAGCTTCTCCGCTTAGACTCTTACAATTCATACGGTTACACGAGTTTGCTGCGTACGCACACGTACTTTGACATACGTGGAAGTATTACGTCTCCCACAGTAAGGAGACGGTATCGCATCTGGACATTCATCTCACCGGTATCATTCCAGCTACCCATGGCAATAGAGAGACAAAGAAAATAACACAAACCCAAGAATCTATTCAGGCCTTCTTCCAACAATTAACAGGTTTTTCACATCGCTCATGCAGACATCATTGTCTACGATATCAGTGAATCTAGATCTAGTAACGATATCGATGATGAGGTAGTCTTCAAGGCGCCGGCCAAATCGAGCGCGAGGTAGCTCCAATGGGATCGGAAGTGCTCGTACAGGCGCAGAGGCTGCTTCGGTGCATAGCACCAAGGTGCTGGGGCTTTCCGCCGATTGAATTGACCTTAGGCATGGGGTCAAAAAAGTTTTCCAATGTCTACTTAAGTACTGTTGTGAAAAAGCATGACTCGTTTGAACGTAACCCCACTGTTCATGGTCAATTTTTAAGACGAGATTAGATAGTGCCTCGGATAGATCCGAGTATATAATACTCGAGTATATTACTCGCGTCACTCCGACTCACTCGAGACAAGACTTACGAAACGAGGAAAATGCGGCATATCTATTCATGGACTACAATAACAGATACATTTGCAACTGTAACACACAATGGATGACAATGATGCAAGGGATAACCAAGATCTGTGGTTTGGTGCGAATTGGATGTAACTAGTTTGTTGCTCGCCCCCTTTTCCTGCGAAATTATCGCCTTTTATATATCTAGGCACAGCGATGACACTGAATAGTACATCTAATTAATAGAAAATTCACTAGATGTGAGGGAAAACATTCCAAAACACCCATCCACAGGGTCAGCCTGTAAATTTCACTAAAGAACAAAGGCACCAAAAGTATATACAAGAAGCATATTTATTACCCAATAGCCTGGATACTGGGTCACATCTCTCTTTCCCAGTTCTCCCTCACTCCTCATTCTCGTCGTATTTAAAAGTATGCACTGTACCTTCCAGCGGGAGAACAGGAGGGCGTCTCAGTGACGGTTACCGTCTTAGTCTTGGTCTTAGTCTTGGTCACCGTCTCCGTCTCCGTCTTAGCATGCTTCTTCTTATAATCGGTGACCGTGACGGTTTTGTGGACAGTCTTGGTCACGTAGACGACCGGTGGAGGTGGGGAGGTGTCTTTATCCTTGGCCGTCGGAGTAGCCTCAGGGTAGACGGGCGGCGGCGGGGTGGTGGTAGTCTTCTTCTTGCACGAGCTGGTGCTTGAAGAAGTGGGGTGCCGCTTGTGAGTGCGTGTAACAAATTTGGTTTTTGTGACTACAGTGTAGATGGTGGTCATCGGTTCGGAGCACGTCGAAGGAGCGTAGTACGTGGGTGCCAAGGAGGAGGAGTTGTGGTACACATAGTAGCCGGCTGAAGGGGCGTAGGAAGACGACGAGGAAGAGGAAGAGTACGAAGACGGAGGGTACTTGAACTCAGGCTTCAGGGAATGAATGTCCGAGGTGTTACTGGCCGGGGTCGGCAATGCTATGGTAGGATATGGCATTGGTCCTGCCACGTACGGAGCGGGGCCGGGGATCTTGTAGCTGGTAATTGGGTGTGGGTGATAAACTAGCCAAACAGAATTAGACAATATTCTAAGGGTACGAGACGAGATGAACATACTATCAATAAGAATATCCGAATCATCAGGCTTGTATGCTCCTGGGAACTTGACCGTGTTCGTGGGCACGGCAGCTCCATATCCGGAAATCTCCAGATTGATGCAGACTGGGTAAAACTACTCTCCATTTTAGTCCTGCTTGATATGTGCGAAATAGACGGTGAAGACTGCTAACCTGAGCTCCAGAAGTTACATTGGCATCTTGAAGTGCCAATATTTCGTGACGGAGAACATAGTGTCCAGCCAAAAGATCCTTGGGAATATGAACAGTATAACTATTGTTGTTTGAAATGAGCTTGTCCGTGGCCCATGTTCCATCTGGATACAAGCCTGAATGGTCAATCTTGAAGAAATCGAGCTCAGTTGGACTATCAGAACTGGCGCTAGCAAGATACGTCATGACTGGTCCTTGATGGCTCGCAGGCCATTTAGTCCAGAAGAAAGTCACCTCGGCACCAGCATAGGCAGTTGCATAGATTGTACCGTTTTGGGATCCGTCGTTGCATGCAATTGCGGCAGATTCAATGTCCGTGACAGGAGCTGGCCCAGGAACCGTCCATCCAGGAATATCTGGTTTGGGGTGTATGTTAGGCGTCTTTGCAGGGTCGTAAAGATCATAGAAATGGCCGTCGATGCAGATGTCGGTGACGATTCCGTGGGCAAACGCCGCACCGGCGAATCCGAGAAAAGCGAGGATACTCGACTTCATTGTGGCTGGTCAGGTGAATTGTAGGGTTCCGGCGGATGATGGTTGATATTTCGATTGAATGAATGTGGTGCTGCTAGAGCTAAATGATTGTAATTGGCGTCAAGCCTGGGAAACCGAAAAATCAAACGTGAAAACGAAAAGAATGTGAGTGCTTGGGAAGCCTTTGTTTAAAGAGTGAATGTAGCCTGGCAATTGCAGTGGGAGAGGGAATTAGGGAAGAGGCAAGGTATTGAGTCTTTATATTGAAATAAATTTCACTAGTTGTAGACTGGAAGTTGCACAGAAGCTCGAGGCTGGTTCCCTGGAATTTCGTATTATGCAAGTTTCCATCACAAACGACATTTCTAGGGGTATCATTATCGCAAGTACTGTAATCCCCGGTCATGACGGCTCGGAAGCACACAGTGGCCCAGGTACAGCTTCCGCAGATAGATTGGGCTGACGCTGACGCCTTGATGCCGGCATACCGAGACTACAGGAAAGGCAGCAACCCAGACACTTTCCCTGGTTAATTGATTACCCTTCGTGGAGGCCAGACGGGTATTTAGCATCAAAGAGACGTATGCAGCAGTGATCTCCCTATAGTTTCTTGCGGAGAGATGAGCGGTATCGCCGTGAAACGCTACCATCGTTTCATGGGAAATCCCACGATTTCGCGCTAAACTCGACGGTTACACATATGCAGGTACAATGCTTAATATTAAAGGGCATCCAACGAGTTTCTTTTGCTCTTTCCTACCCACCACCAGGGAAACAGCCAGCGCTCTCAAAACACCACCATCCCGACGATTTTTGGGGACGATCACCAACATTGTTTGTTACCAACATCGTATTGGTCGAAGGCCGGCGCATGTTTGTCATGCCCTCACCAAGTACTGGCTCGAATTATTAGGGGGTAGCGGTTAAATATTAGCGCATGGCTTGGCAAGACGTTGTGCGGGGAAATAGGTAAGGTTTTGCCTGCATCACTGCAATCTCTCTATATTTTTCACATCACCAACGCGTCTGACCAACAGGAGCTCATGAATTTTGCACCCCGCCCCTTAGATAGTAAGGCCAAGTTAAGAGATACTATACGGCAGCTAAAACAAAGTTAAGACGGACAGCTCGTGCGTGACAGGACGTCGACCAGATATTTTTGGTTATATTCTTCTCAGTTTGCGAAGCTAAGCATTGATCTCTTCCCTACATAAACCTCTTCACAACTGCCCAATTAGTTTATTTACATGGTAATGGGCCTACTAATGGCATCAACTAAAATTTAAGTTCCTAGCTTCGTGCGCCACACTTGCCCTTATTGTGTTTCCCTACCGAATACTTCTGGATCTAAAAGGCGTTCGCAGAAACGTGGAATACACTGTAAGGATATAGACGAAGGATCGAGCTTCTTTTGGTATGAAAATTTAAAATGACTAAGTTAACAGCGGAGACTATTGATCATAGCCTCCGCTCGTGCTGCATTTGAACTTTCTATCAAAACCCCCCTAAAATTCCTTCATATGTATTGCTATGGAAAGACTTGTGACTGCACACGATTGTGCTGTAACTGCTAGTGATGGCGGATGTCAGCAGTGCATTCGGATTACTCGAACCCTGTCACGCATGCGCATTGTCAAGTCAAAATTGTCACGAACTAATAGCTTCTGACCAATGATAAATACCCGTGGATTCGATGGGGGAACCATTCGTGACTTGCTATCCCACAATGAATATCACTCGTTACTGATACCAAATTTGTCGTTGTTCTTGCAAGCCGCATTTACTCTATTACTCTACACACGCATGTAGAGTACCACAGCTCACCGGCATACTTTATAACGAATCTATTTAAATGGAGATTCAATCTGTTTTACTGGGTTGTAGGCAGTTGCTCTCGTGTAACGGAGGGTTCGAGTGTGTACTTGGTGCTGGGGTTTGGAGAGGCAACAGCATGTGCACTTTTAAAGTACCTCTCTACCGCATTGCCGGCAAAAGATACATGGGGTGGCTTATGCTGTTGCTTCTCAAGATACGTGGGCGGCGGCGCCTGCATTGCTAAACTTTCCCCCTGTACCGAGTATCGGCAGGCTACGTACTCTAATTTCAGCCAGGCTGAATTTCTTGATCTATAGCTTGGGTGAACATCGGACATCTGGAAGGGCCGCGGGATTAATGTGTCACCGTTGGCAGTAGAGTATCATCCGCGTGGAAAAGCTTCGGTTCCATACTTTAGGTCATTATAATACATACTGGAAAACTGTTGAGTTCGTGATCATTCATCCTGTGCCAATAAAGAGAGCTGATGATGATCAGATCACAAATTCGAGAGAGACGTTTCGAATGCTAGTACCAGCATACCAAAGAATTTGCACTTTCCAAGAGGCTCCATTAAACGAAGTTTGATTCCTGGTTCCGATAATCTACATCCGCGTTTGATAATATGGCGCCCTCATTTCTTTAACTACAAGTACCGAGTAGCTATGATTCCTGCGATTTTCGGTCGTCGCCCTTTGGGCAGAGAAAGACTGTTGGAAGAATAAACTAGGCGTGAAGATTTACCCTATACTGATGCTGTATTTCAGGAATGTGAGAAGGCTGCCGTACTGTGTGGTCTGTAAGTAGGCGAGCATTCAGAAATTCAGATAACGTCGCTTCCGGGACTCCCTTGAAATATGGATCGGCGGAATGCGGGACTGTAATATTTTTGTTACAAAGTTACACTCGAGCCCGTAAAGCACTTCATCTCTTCTACATTCTAGCGCGCGAGATACAGCATACATACGAACTTCCCTTCCTACAGCTCCGTCAATAGCTACTTCCCGTTTACTTCATCACAATCGTTAACCGGGCTCGCGTTCGCCAGTATCCAACACAAACTTGTTGCACTATACAATACTGATCGCCGTTATTCGGGCATAAGAAATGAGCAAGGGATCAATATCCGGGTGATTGTGCGGGTTGTCAGTGTAGTCTTGCAGGTTGAGTTGTCAGCACTTTACCCACCCTGTCTTCCCCTAGAGCATACCACCGCACTCATCTCTTCCGTAATATTTCCATGTCCAACTATTTACACCAAACCTGTTGAAAGTTCGAACGTTCAAAGCAGGAAGCGCGCGGGGACTGAGTAAAAAGGCCAAAAGTTATACTATTCTTCTTATCGACCGTGCTCTCTGTTGAACCGACTCTCGGTGAATCGATTGATTGTCTAAGTCTAAGATGACACATAGTTATATACGCGCGAGCGATCGCCAACCCTAACCCAAGGTCTCGTGATGACGAACTCCAAGAACCGTTCCAACACTCTCAACATACACAAAACAAAAACAAGAGCTCTCTTTCCCTCGCCATTCCTCCCTCTACATTCACCGGTTGCGCGTGTGAGGTCGAGAAGATAATTCCGACAAACACCGACTATTCGATATCCGAGCCTGGGACTTCATCTGAGCCGCAGCGTGCATAACTGTATCTACAAGGTCGGTCCAGAGGATCTCGCGGATGGTCTACTTGCCGATTTCACCCTAGTACATTTGCCGTTCAGCAGTTGGCATCGTAACGGTACCGATGTCATCGCTATATATAGGCAGGACCCGCAAATGCCCACGCGGGATGGATGGATTAGATATTGCAACAACTGACGGAGTTCTAGGATACAGTGGATCCTGTCAGACATATCCTGTGCTCGCGACGGATGTCGTTTCCATCAATAACCCTATATCTATTGTATGAGGCTATGCATTACCCGATCGCGATATTCAGCAGTTCCAATACTTCCTCACAGGTTCATCTTCTTACAATCCCTACCACGATCACCGGGATACCAACCTGCTGCATCCAGTAATATCTCCCTAGCTACACCTCCACCCTCAAGCTTGGTGCGCATGGAGGCATGGGTGGTGGATCCTTAGTTTAGCAGGAGATACCGATCCATCCATGGGTTAACCAGACTCACGAACAAACCCAGTCCGTTGCTTCAAACTCCGAGCCATGCTACATGCATTGACACCTCTACTCCAAATTCAACACCAATTTCTCTACTACTTTAAAATGTCTACTCTACCTACAGAGACAATCGCACTAAGCACAGGAGAACATGTGTTCGTCGTCACAATGTATACTCATTGAATGGGACCGGATGGTCATGATAACCTCAACTCTCGCCGACAACAATCACTGAAACACACAAGTTAATCTTGTAATTTATACTGAATCAAGATCAATCGCTGTTCGGAGAAGATGTGCCTTGAGGTTAAGCTTCGTTCGGAAGTTCAACATCCCAGCCTAGTGTGCTAGAAGGTTCAATTAGATTTCTCTCAATCCCAAGTACGTCAGCCCTTATTTACATAGAGTACATATAAGCTTTTTTTCAGTAGTAATAACACAGATATGCCTCACCCTAGCTAACTACAAGTAGGTACGTAAGGGTGGTAGTGGGAAGAACTATTCTGAAGGGCAAAAGTGAGAGGGACCGGTTGTATGCGATAGTGCGTGGATGAGAGCATGGTGGTGAGTTGTGCTTCGCGAGGTTCACGAACAGTAGGTGAGGCCGGAGGGGAGTGGTTGATAAAGCCGGGATCGAGGTGGAAATTCAGCTGTTGACATGTTGCGCAACATTTGATGTGTCGTCGGCCAAAATAGGGTTATCATCTTCGCTACATGCTTACATGAACACAACACTACTTCAATCGCCTCTTCGAAGCTTCCTCATCTTCGTCGCAGACATATTTTCCACCTTTTCACTCTTTGATTGGGAGTGGGGCAAGGCACCCCCTTTCTGCTCCTTACTCCACTCCACCGCTTCCTTTCTCTACCCCACCACCACCTGCTGCTCCCAGGCCCGAGTCTACCTGATGTGGAATCCGACTCGGAAAATTCACCTGTACATGTTCCGGCGGGCGATTCAACGGCCAACTCACCTGCCTTAATACCGACTGCGAACATCCTGATCAGCGGATTCATGGAACAAGGTTGGCAGTGTTTCTATTGAAGCATGACTGACAAATCTGAAGGGCGGAAATAAGAGATGTTGAAGTTGTCTAGTGGATGCAACGACAAAGTTCGGTGGGTTCACTGCGACGGAGGGGAGATATTAGTAACGAACCGACCTGATGTAGCAATCATTCGCCGCATAACGCTCGTTGAGCCGCGCCAAAAAACTTTAATCTTTATTTCCGTCAGAGGTACTCCTGTCTGCTCTCGTTTTCCAGATTTTTCGCCTCACCTGTAAGCTCGCTCGGAGGGTGGGCTTGGCAAGCGAGATCAACTCCTGCCCACAGGATGCAACAAAATCTTAGAAACAGAAAAATTACCCTCGTTCAAGTGGGCTGAATCAAAAAGTCGAAGCAGCTAGTTCCTAGAAGATTGCTGCGAGCTGGTGGGCACAATCGGGGTGGGTGTATGGAGATCAATATCAAAAAAAATTGTATCGCTGTTCAGTGTTCCTAAGCGGCCAAGGCCCGCAGGCTTATGGCAGCCAGGCCTATGGGCGGCTGACGGGATCGTGGCGCGCTACAGATATCTAAAAACCCAACCGACCGACCGACCGGAACACTATTTTTGGCCAAGGAGGGGAAGGAGGTGGTCTGATAGACTTCCAGATTGCGGAGAGCGGTTGAACGGGATGAGCTTGAGGAACACCTCAGCAGGTTTGAAGTTGGAGGCCAATACTAGTACATGGTGCGCTCCGACTCCTGTTACTTGATTTCACCGAGAAAGAATAGTCCTGGTATTCATTCACCTTTCTCCAGTCGTCAGAATTTCAACTGATCTCTTATTAGTGGTAGGCGTTCTTTTTTAACATTGTGTTCACCAACAACTTTCGTGAGATGGAAGTAGTTAGAGGTTGGGATCTTAGTACGGAACCAAAATTCACCCTTCTTGAGACGAATATCGGAGGCTTTACGTCTTGATTGACTCTATATATTTCAGAGTGGACGTGTTTTGTTTGGTGGTTGGTTTTGCTCTTACTGTACTTTATGTGGTTTAGTGTGATGCTCTGATTTTGTTTGCTTTGTTCTCATGATGCTTGGGAGGCTTCTCGGCTTCTTCTCCTCGCCGCCCAATATACACACTTATTGACTTCTCTATCTACAGGGCCAGACGCCAAGAGGCGCTGGAAATGTGGTGCTAAGTGGGCTCGAATTGCGGGCCCGAATCCCATTTTCTGGCTTGTTGTAGATGTGAAGTACTCGGGAATGGATGTACATCGTATGCCGCACGCTTCTTCGGGAGGCTTGACGAACGGAGCCACCCACTCTGGGTTGCCCCCCATACTCCAACAACGGTAAGCATGGTCCAAAGCATCCATTTACTTCTTCGGCATCCCAAGACTCAAAAAGCCCTTTTTCGGTCTCCAATCTTTTGTGGTTTCATTCCACGCCTTCGTCACGACATTTCCATGCCTATCGTACGCAAACACCGAAAACCCTCCCATTGTATCACCAGCCGCCTTGGGAGGGGCCCCAAGATCACCCGCAAGATTCTCGAATCCATTTTCCGGCGTCCACGAATTCCCATCAAAACTCCTGTGCAACAACGCGCGATCTTCAAGCCCCCACGCAAAAACATCGATGCGGTTTGGTCCCGTCACAATCGCGTCTGGTTCCGCCTGTATCTGTGTATCCCCGACACGCAACCAGTCCGACCATTTCCCTTGGTCGTAGTAGATATGCCACAGCCGGGCATCACCGCCTCTCACAAACAAGTCGATCCTGCCCTTTTTGTAAGAAACGGCGATGGGGCGGGATGTGCAGGTGCCAGAAAGCGATGCGAATTCGTTATTTGTCGGTTTCCATTCATTCGAGTCTACTGCCCAGTAGCGCGTGTACAATTTCAGATCCGTTCCAACAGCAAAGACATCTAAGCGGCCCTGTTCCCAGGAAACCGCAGCTGGTGTTAAGGACGAGAATTTCCCACCAAGTTTTTGCGGCGGCCTCCATTTCGCAGTGGAATTTCCGCTTCGCGAGAGCGTGTAAAGCGCCTGATCTTCGCCGATGAGAAATACATCGACTTTGTTACTCGACCAAGACGCAACTGTGGGTGAGCTTTTGGACTTTGGTCCTCCCAAGTAGGTAAGGGATTCTAGCGCCGGAACCCAGCTGACTAGTCCGTTGTCCCACTCCTTGCTGTATATAGTGCCATCGCTTGCGACGACGAAGAGGTTGATGTACCCCTCTCCCCGACTATTACCGGCGATATGAGGCACTGCCGCAGAGAGAGATCCACCCATGTATTCGAATCCTTCATCGGGAAGCCAATGGTCGGGCTTTTCGGGGTCCCGACGCTTGTTGTAGATGGCGTGGTCAGAGCCATGACAAAACACCATCATCTCCGGCTGTCCGTCGGTCCAGGTTACAGGCGTTGGGAAGTTGTAGTCCGTTTCTGCCATGACGGTTGCGGTTGCGGAGATTGCAGAAACAGTGGCGGATGGGAAAGCTTTGGTTGTATCGGGGGGCTCAACGGTACTTCTACCCGGCAGTGTCAGCACGAAAGAGGATTGCATCATTATCATCAACAGTGTGGGCTACCTACGTCGTGGCTGACTCTTTATGTCTATTCCGTTTCGCCAGAATCCCTCCCGCAACACCACCTGCAACCGCAGCGACAACCACCAGAACCAACACCGCCACTATCCACCGCTGGTATCTTCTCCATCCACCCTGCTTCACCGGCCCGTCATACACCGGGATTGGAGCATCACCCGAAGCTGCATCGCGGCGGTCGACTTCAAGATCCGGTTGCCGATGATTCTCGAGCGAAGTTACTTGGAGACCTGGCTGGTGCTCTGGCGGCAGCGGCGGTGGAGGAGCCATAGATAGTGGGTGGGTGCGAGGGTGGTGTGTCGTCGTCTTTAAGTAGAGCCTTTGCAGGTGTGCGGCTGAACTTCAGCTGACACCATGGCCATGCGAGAATTATTTTATTTTGTTGTTTTTCCCACCCATTGGATGTGGAGATATGTAGCGTGCAAGTAATCACGCTTTGCAATGATATGAAGTATTGACCCCATTTCCGGTTTGTTGGTGGCGCCCCGGAGGTGGCGTGCGCGTGCACAACCCCGATGGTGGTCCCCCATTCGCTCTGAGGTTGACTGAAGCCAGTACGGCTGAAAGGTGGACAAATAAAAGCAATTGATTCGGCGTCCTGCGATGCCAGAAAGAAGCTGTATGGTAGAGTAGTTACAGCCAGTTGTGCACCAGAAAGTTTTGTGGGACATATCCGGAGATTGCGTTGAAGATGTGACTTGCGGATAGGCGAACCGGGACATTGTGATCAACATGAAGTTGCGGTCTGTGCATTTTCGAGTTGGGGTTCCACCCCCCTGGGATTGGTTCTTAGCGAAACCTTAGATCTTTTTGATAAGATTGCCGAATGGCCTTTTCATTATCTTATCAAAATCTGATCTTCCTAAACATTTGTATCACTCGAATAGCCAAACAATTCGAATGCCTTTTTCAAGCAACAAAAACCCTCTTGCTCTCATTTCTAAAAAATTTCCTTGACAAAAACGTCTGGACATGAGAGAAAAACCCTAAGTACATAATGGAAAGACCGATACCGAGCGCGGACGAGCAGATTTCCAAAACCGACCACCAAACAAAACACGTCCACTCTGAAATATATACATGTAACTACCAACGCGATGGCTCATGCGATACTACGAACTTAGAAACAGGTAAAACAACCCCCTCCACACGCTTAACCACCCCGAATTCGAAACCGTACTGTCGTGCGATATTGGTATCATGAGCAAAAGATTAAAAGATTAAAAGACCCCCAACATTGTCCATCCAACTAATCCTCCTCCTCCTCTCTTGACGCCTCATCCCAATCCAAATATTACCGAATACCCTGGACGGGGTTGTTTTGCATGTTTGTAAGCTCGTGGTATCGCATTCGCCATCGTGTTGGTAGTACCCAGAAGCCACAACCCGCCGAAGAAGTACCTGTCCTCTTTCGCTTGACTCTTCATCACCGTCGTCCTCACCTTCTCCACTCTCAACCGACTGAGTGGCTGCTTTTCTGGTGTTGGAGCGCGTATTGCCCGAGCAAGATGGCTTTCCATAGGCCGCTCAACGTCCGGTCGATCAAACTGAGTAACCCCCACCTGACACCATGGTTCCAGTCATAGTTGTCATAACGGTGTTGATACTCCGGCCCAACCAACCTCCGACACCCACTTCAATCGGCAACACGCCTTCGTCGACCTTCAGGCCGCTCTCCGGGAGGAGGAACCCAAACCTGGTGACTCCAGACGAGTGTGACTGGGTGGAAACCTGAGGCGGCTGAGAAGACTGGGTACAGAACAACCCAACTCCTCCGGGGTCCAATGTGATTCTCCGATGCCCTTCTCCCTCGCCCACGCTTTAAGTTGTTGGATCGGCATCTGGACGATATTATATACTCCGATGGGTAATGACTTCAGCCAGGGTGACTTCCGAATTCCATCATCAGAGCATACCCAACCTCCATGGTCAGTCTCGTTTGCCCAGTTTAGTACCTCCAGAGTTGCCCTCGAATGCTGGACGCTGTTGAATCTCGGCCATGCAAGATGTACCATGACCGGTGGGACGAGAGCGCAGTAATCGGAGATCGCTCGGCCACAGCTGACGCTGGGCTGGTGCAGTACGCGTACTAGCCGCGACGAGATTAGAGGCCGGTGCCCCTCTTCCTCGGCATGGATGTTCTCGACCAACTGGACAATCTTCGGATATTCGCCGACTTTTTCGCGGAATCCTGCAGCTGGAGTTTGTGGAGGGTTGCGGAAGGTCCGACTTCCCAAGTTGTCGTAGCTATTTTCGGGGTCGTCGACTTCATTAACGTCGACCTCCGGCGTATCTTCGCGCTCCCTATAGACACCATCCTCGCGCATATATTCCGGGAGAAGGTTAGCCTCTCGGTGACGACGGTAGGTGTTGTCAGAGCGACCCAGGAAAATGTACAGGGCCTTCTCTCGAGCGTTGTCGATCGAGTGTTTACCAATATCGCCGTGTTGATTGCAGAGTTAAACCGAGACCTGATTGATACAATAATGAAAATGATATAGATGGATTATTCGAATGTTCTTGAATTCTAACCGCAGTTGTCGGGGATTGCTAATCGCTGACGGCGCGCTCCGACCGAGAGAGAGATGTATAAGGCTTTCTCCCGGGCGTGTTGCTCCAGAGACATCCGATGCCTATCGCCCAGCACCACCGGGAAGCACGCCAATCTCCACCGGTGCACCCGCCATGCGCCTCCTTCACCTTGGGACTTGTACCGGGCAACCAATTGTTGTAGAGTTGCCTGTTCCTGGACGGTCCATTCTGGGTTGATCAAATGGGCCTCCTCCTTTGGAACCTTTACAAGAGGTTCACCATTCGCCTGTTTCGATTCGGACCACCTGCGGATGGTCCAAGGTTTGGCGACCCGAATGATACGGCCGGCGGCGTCCATTTGGGCCTGGTTGTCATCGGTTCAGATGCCTTGCATCAAACTCCTAACGGCGGATGGAACCGTGCCGACTCCCAGCGCACCTGAAAATAACCACATCGCCTAATTCACCCAGTCGTTCAGAGAGTGATAGGCTGCAGTGGCTGTAACTTGGGGTTTAAAGCCAATTCTGGTCTGCATGGCTACCCTCCACCCCGGTGAATCTCGTCCTTTATACCGGTGAGATTCGTCGAAGATTGCAAAACTCCTGGCGTATTTGGTTGGTTGCCTGAGGCCGTTGGGCTTTGCGCGAGCTGTCAAAGTGTCATATGATATGAGGTGGATATTCCACCTCCTCTCCGGCTCGTCGATGCTCGAGTTTAGGTCCTCATTTGTGAGGTTGTAGTTGCCCTGTCCCAACAGACTGAGGGTAGTCGTTTTTCGAGCCGGTGAAGTGTGAGGAAGGTGAAGGAAACTTGCAAGAAGGCTAGGAGGGAAGGAGAATTGGTTTCCGTTCATTGCTTTGGTGTATATGTGTTGTATGATTTGGTTTTTGGTTGGAAGTCGTTGACATCAAAACACACCCGCCTCGGCGGAGGCAACTGGAATCCTGAGGCGACGCGCAGGGCTGTTCGGGCAATTGGGGACAACTGCATTCCATAGCGCATTCACTGTCCGATCGGTCAACTGAGTTACGCCCCATCTGACTCCTTGATGCCAGTCGTAATTATCGTAGCGGTGCGCATACTCGGGCCCAGCCATACCGCCGACACCCAAATCTAGACGCATCCCAACTTCGCCGACTTTTAGGCCCCTCTCGGGGAGGAGTATCCCGAACCTGATGCTGATGGGTCCAGCTGCGGCGGGCGTCGGATGGGCAACCAGAGGAGTTGGCGGTGCAGTGCCTCCAGCGGTCGAGTCGTCATCAACCACTCGCGTATGTGACGGTATGTTTGCCTCCAGGCAGTGTGTACGTAACCGCCCGAGTAAGTGTCAGCGCCACTGTCGCCCTTGTCGTCGTCGTCGGTGTTGGCACTGGCGTCGGCATCACAGGTGTGCTGGAAACTATCGACATCGACGAACTGTGCGGGGGACAATTCGGGAAGCAATGTGATGAACCGCGAACATACGAGAGCACACAGGCTATCGCAATCGTAATGCCGCATATAGACGCAATCAAATACCGGAGGATCCATTCGAGTGAAAACCGATGCGGTGGGCGTAGCTTCTCAAGATAGTCGAAGAACTTTGTGGTGGAATCTGTGGGGATGCTCGGGCTGGGAACGCTGGAATCCTGGGTTTGGTGAGATTGCTGTGATGGGATGTCGCTGAGTTGGTGAGATGGTCCGCCGGCGGAGGTGGTTGCGGGTGTAGAGTTGATATAGCTGTTGGCGTTTACTGTAGTGCTCTGGTGGGCGCCCATGATTGTGGTCGTAGAGTTTGGTAGTGAGGAAATAGTGGAAGAAGTCGTTGCAAGTGGGGATATATCGATATATACTGGAGATTTCGTATTGGCATGGCCATATGGAATAGTTGTATCTTTGTATGCACTTCTAAGACTCGGTCGTGGGTTCATTGTTGGGTGGGATTTCATGAATTGAAGGACCTCTGTGGTGTCGATCTTCGAGAACAAGGGGAAAATTAAAAGGGAGCGGAGCCTGCGCATTTGGTATGAAGGTTTTTTGGGGGTAGTTATTGTCGATAAAAAAGGGATGCACTCCATCTTGGATCAAAGGAGTCATTTAACAATAAAGATAAAGAGGACAAAAAGAGAGTTAAAAGTAGCTGGGAAAAGCTGATGGTGTTTGTGACGACGGAGAGATCAACTCTACTTCTAAGAAAGTTGGGTGAATGGTGGAGAGCTTTATATGACGCCGATACGACTCTCTGGCTTAAACCCGAAATTTTCCGTCGTTTCTTTCTTCTTCGGATCTCAATTCTCACTTGGTCCCTTGCAGCTTGTTTCATTGATTCTTTCGTTCTTCACTCGCATCAAGTTTCCTTTCTGCTGGCCGGAATTGAATCAGTTTTTTTTGTCGCCGCACAAGCGTGGAATGTTGGATCCGCTTTCTTTATCCTCATTAGTGCATGCGTCATGGCTGATGAGGTGCAATTCTCGTGTGCTGCGCGCAGCATGGAATGTTCATGAATAGACACTCATTCAGGTACAGCAAGCCCTGACAAAGAATGATAACAGGTGTATTCTTTGTCTCGAGCGTAGGCAAAAAATACAGTATTTTTTCAACTCTGGCGCTTAACTTGCGAAGTCAGCTGACGGGTTGGTTGACGAGCGCTCGCTTAGCTCGGGAAATGTAGTTGCATAGCATATTTTAGGCCCAGAGTGTTCGTCAGTTGGCAGTCTGCCGACTGAGCTTGCAACTAAATGCGAAGGAGGTAGGTAAATGCCGGATTGCAGTACACGGCTTAGCGCGCATTTTCAGTCTAATATTTTCGTTTCAACTGGATCCAGTTACTCTATTCTGTCAAACGCGATTGGTTACTTTAAGACTGTCAGACCGATAAAGAGTTTGACCGGTCGACGAATGGACTACATGTAAAATATTCCTCTTTCTCTCCCTCTCTGATCGTTCCCGAGCCACATCCAGGCCCGTCGTGAGATCTAGATATGCAGCAATCATACAATAAGCCTTAGTTTGGATTTGGGAATTTCAGATCAGATACAGCATTCCGATTCTTCTTTAGCTCAAATAGTCAATTGAAACCGTAAAAGAAATGTATGTACATTTTACATGCCATAGCCCTCGTCTTCCTTCGCCGTTCTATCTGGAGGCCCCAACACTACCCGCAGCTAATCCTCCTCTTTAATCCTACTGTTTCAATTCATGCGCATGCTCTTTGGCGGAGTGGTATGCGACGTTCGCCACCAGGCTACCGGAGATAGTTTGCGTCGTATTGTATATTGTGACATCGTGGGTCGAAACTTGTTTTGAGAGTCGTTGACTGTATTTGTATAAGACTGTAAGGATTGCATTCTGTGTTGGAAAATCGTACACCAACTCCCAATACGTAGGCGCCCGTTCAACATGTACACATGCCGAAGTTCTGGAGTCTAAGGTGTCAAGTAGCTGTTGTCTCCGCTCCCATCCTAGTTAGGCTTTCCGATATTGAATCATCGCTGTCGTCCACCTCACTCCGGTCCGTCTCACTGTCATCCACTTCACTCCAATCCGTTTCACTGTCATCCACCTCAATGTAGTGGTCCGTATAGATTCCCCCTCTTTCCTTAAATAGCCGAATGAAGTCTTTTGCTTCCCCGAACTTTCCCTGCCCCCGAAGCACCGCAACCAGATTTCTAAGGGAGGCCGCTGTACGATCGTCACTGACCCCAAGCACTCTCTCAAAACCCGTAAAGGAACGCCGAGAGTGCTCCTCGGCATCTGCGAGCTTGCCTTGGATTTTCAGTAGAATTGCGAGGTTATCGGCAAAAATCAGTGTTTGTTTGTGATCTTTCCCACATTTCTTTTCACTAGCTTCTAGGGTTAGCCGTTGGAGGGCTTCTGCCTCCGAGTGCATGCGTTCATTGGAGAGTAACATCGCTAGGTTGTTGGAATATAGAAGTGTCGCCGAATGATCTTTCCCATTCACCTTCTCACTAATTGCGAGGATATCCCGTCGGAGGACTTTAGTCGTATATTTGCCCTGCATTTCCACTGCATCGGCCATATCGTTTGCGGCCGATAGTGTATCCTTATGTTCTTTCCCTAACACCTTCTCTCTTCCGACATATACCCTCCTATAAAGGAT
>MU122163.1:260788-283385 GCA_014904905.1 Wilcoxina mikolae CBS 423.85 | reverse complement strand
TCCGTAGATGCTCCATAACGTATCCTCATGTTCTTTCCCTAACACCTTTTCTCTTCCGGCAAGCGCTCTCCGATGAAGGACTTCAGCTTCCACGAATTTGCCCTGCGATCGAAGCGAAATAGCCAAGTCATCGATACTGCATAGCGTGTCCTTGTGATTCTCTCCCAGCAGTTTTTCTCTCTCTAAAAGTGCTCGGTAGTAGTGGTCTTCCGCTTCCACATATTTGCGTTGGTCGTGTAATGTAGTTCCCATCAGGTGTAAAATCGTGTGTGACTCTTGATTATTTGCCTTGCCCAAGGCAGCAGTGAAAACTTCGAGTGCTTCATCCAATTTACCCAGATTACAGTAAAAGTTACCAATAGCGAGAAGGGCATAAACTGGGATTACAGAAACCTTCTGTAAAATCAGGCGGAACAGAAGTTTCAGAGGATCTGTGAGAACCTTTACCTTGAGAAGATGCGACTGCAGCCTAAGCACCATGTCGACCTGTCGATTTAACGGCAGAATCAAGCCGCCATCTAACCCATCAAGGATACGAGTAAGATCGGAGAGGGTGTTTCTTGACGTTGTGTCTGGCTCATGGGGCACATCATTTCTGGCATCATGCTGTTGCAATTGCTCGACGTCAACCCATATGGCTTCTGGGACAAGATCCAGGAAGGACTGCCATCGCTCTGTGCGGGGATCGTTTTCGCCAAAAGTTTGGACTCGTTTCGTAAGTTCTTTGTTCAGAACCATTCGAAAATCGTTCTCCATCAGCACGGCCTCATCATTTCCGGCCTGATTTAGCCACAGGGCGAACCTCGTGAGATCTTCATCAAACAAACTAAGGGATTCACTATCGAATACTAGCATAATAAGGTACTCCAACCATGTGACACACCTCCCCGATTGAATAAAACTCCTCAGTTTCTCCAGCGTGGCTGAGGAGGGAATCTCGGACTGGTTTAAATGAGGCATTGCGTATAACGTAGCATACTGCAAGAATGGGTCTCGACTCCCAATCTCAGCATACACACTTTCGTCTTGCATTGGAGAGCTATATTCGTTGATTCCTAGGTATTCGACGCAAATCAATCCGAGATTCCCATGCGAACTCTTCATATCTATTCGAAAGCATTTTATTTCGCTGTCTGCGCTGCACGACCAGTCTTTCTCCGGCCGAGTCAAGAACTCTTTCACTGAAAAGTGAACCAGACGCACGATGCCATTGGTTATGTTGATGAAATCTCCGCAGAGATCGATGATAGTTTTTTCCGGTTCTGGCAGCAAATGATCGTCAAGTGTCGAGTCAGGGAAACAGGCTTTGGCGCCTAGTGCACAAGCATAGTTGACTTCTTCGAGCCCCACCGCGCGACAGGAGACGCTCGTAAAGGCCAATATTCTTAGGGCGCGATTCAAGTGGTCACCCCTTCCAAGTCTTTCAAGCCTTTTTAAGAGTCGTTTTAAGATCATGCGGTAGACGTCTTCCAGCTCGAGTGGTAGATTGTCCAAGACTTTCTGGACGTCGGACCGATTGGCAGATTTGCTAAGCTCATCGATCATCAACTTTGCCCAAAGAAACATGCCGTTCGACTTTGCCTGCAGTTTTTGGCACACAATATTCCGCGTGTCCTGTCGACTGAAGATCGCGGATTTGGACCCTCCAATTCTGGCTTCAATGAATTTGTCAATGTCTTGCTGGATCACGGCGGAATTCATCTCAATTTTTAAAGTCGCTTTCGCCAGCACCGCTTGAAGACCACGAGGGCGGCCGAGTAAGGTAACACGAAAATCCGTACTGGTATTGAGGAGATCGAGCATGTGGTTGAGTAATATCTGAGTCAAGTCGCTACACTCATCTACACCGTCAATGATGCAGTAGACTTGTTGGTCTACCAATTGCAACCCCATAATATTTTTAAAAGCTGCCCACAGCTCAGAGATTGCAGGCGGACCCTTTTGCATCAAGTCTCGTACAACACCTAGGCCGCTATCGTCCGTGATATATTGCAATAATTGCCACAGATACGTGGAAACCAAATTTCCGAAGCTTTGTCTGCTTGATTCCGTGCCGGAGAAAGAGTAAAACAAAACCGGTAATTGTTTGATCTCCAGTTCTTCGGCGAGGGATGAGGCAAGGGATGTTTTCCCGCACCCATGAGGCCCGTATATGCACAATAGTCGATCCAGTGCTTGCGAGGATACCTGCTGGCTCCAATCCACAAAGGTGGGATTCGTCCAAATCCATTCGCATGTGCCTTCGAGCCTTGAATCTCTTTGACGTTCATGGATATCCTTGACATTCAATGGTTTCAGCCAACCTTCGCATTTGATTATCAGATCCTGCCGATCCCTCATCGCGCGTTCTGGCAAACCATTAGCGACATCACAAGGCAAACTTCTGATCTGGCCTCTTACCATTGCGAGATTCGGAAGCCCTCAAGAGTTCGGTCGCCACAGCTGTGCTATCAACAATCCTTGCATGCCTCTGGAGTCGATTCAAAATATCCCCAAATTCTTCTTGGAAAGGACGCAGAAGCAACATTGCCCATCGAGCTGCAGGTCAGTGAAGTCAGCAACAGCAGTTTCAAACAAGTTTGTTGAATGCTAACTTAGCGCTCTTCGCCCAAAATATTGATACACTTGTACAGAGAAATCCACCACATCTGTAAATATGTTCAAGAGTGCAACATCCAGAATAGGGTCTGACTTCAGTTGCTCGTAGATTTGGAAGCGAGGAAGGTCTTCTTTGATGGTCCGTATCATGTTGAGAATTTCCTCGGCGGCTCGAGCATGGTCATTCGAAACCTAAACACCGACGTCAAAACGTTAACTGGCTACCCGATAATTAAAGACAGCCATACTATAAGGACAAATTTGATAGGCGCCCACAGCGGACACCCTATCCCTGTGTTTATTTGCACCACAATATCAACAGCAGCTGATATACTTTGGAGCCATAATGTGTATTGGTGAAATTTTTCGAGAATTCGAGTGAGCCTTTTTCGCTTGAAGATATGGTATTTCTGGGCGGTAGCTTCGACAACTTCGGGAATTGTTTGTGCTTGGTTGATGCAGGCTTGAAAGTCGGGGGGTAAACGGCTGACTGCGGAACGAGCGTTTGCTATTGCTTGCTCTTGCAACGAAACTCTATATATGTTAATCATGCAAAGCTGGGACGGTAGCCAAAAAATAGAGACTTACAGTTGCTGACTAGGAACTGACTGCGGGTTCGTCATTCTTACTCAATCCGTCTGATACTGTCGAGAAAGATTGAGCCGGGGGGAATGTGCCAACTTATTAGCGAGATTTTGGAGTAAGGCCGAACGCTTCCTTGCGTGCAGCAGATTTCAAACAAAATTGCACAGCCCTATTCATCGTGGAATAATAAGCCGCTGCGCCCACATATACAGGCACAGCTGTCAAGGCGTTCATTGCCGTTCTTCTCGTTCTTCTCGTTAGGGTGATTTGGTTCTCATGCAACCTTCGGCCCAATAGAGAATCTGTATAGAAATCACATTCATAAAAACTTCGAGACCTCATATGCATCATTTCTCTGGCCATCCGAGAAACCTCCATGGCTGCCTCTTTCGGCTTCTTCCAATCCTTCAGTTACAATCCATACCATTACCGTTCATCGTTGCCTAAATCAGATTCTTAAGGTCCAGACTACAATTTCCATATCACCATGGCCGCTGAAAAATACGTGTCCGGGCCCGTAGAGTACTCTAGGACTGATTGCTGCTCGCTCTGTTTGTTAAATTCCTAAAACTTGAGATCTGTATGCACTCAGCCACTTTGGCTTCATCACACATCTGTGTTGGCACTCAGCCCCTGCTTGTACTCAATCCAACCAATGATGCCAACGACAGCCAATTACGCCAGCTCACAACTCCAACGATCAGCGCCAGTTTTCCACAGCTAACTGCGCACACGAAGCCATTACTTAAATTCCTGTGACAACGAGGCCGATGCGGATTCTTTACATAAATTTCAGAATCACTATGCAAAATTAAAAGTTTAGAAAACTCGAGATAGTAGAGAGTTTGCGCTATCGTCAGCTCAAAAGTTCCTGGCTTCATGATCAACGATATTTTGAGTTTTCATAACACAGCAACTAAGTGGGCTCTCCCAAGCTGAACATGAGTCGCATAGATATTTGGTCATCATCTTGACATCTTTGTATAATTGTGACACTTGGGCCCATAGAATTTTTTGGAGCCAGTAGCTTTGGAGCTGGCCCGATAGTGTAAAGGTCGTCCAACCATATTTCCGCATACAGTCTCTTTTTTCATCCGTGTGCGAACCACGTCAGTTCGCGAACCCAGTTTGCATGTTGCCGCATCAGGAACGGAAGAACTTTCTCCTAGCGTTGCAGTCGCTTCCGAACTTTGGTAGATATCATACAATTGCTTTACTCTACATTTTGCAGTAACACAAAAAAATACTTATGTTAATACTCTGACCACTGTAGACGGCTTTTGGATACGGTACGCACACCGACACACCCCAACCACCTGAAAATGCCAAGCCGCCGCGTTGGCACGCCAAAAGCCCTGCTCACTTTGGCTTCACGATGTTTTTTTTAGTGTTCTGCTCTTACGTGAGAGATATTTTACCTTGAGCGACTCATGTGATCTCTGATTTCCCGGCAAAACACAATCCACGACCGGGTCCACCTATCAAAAACTAGATCTGGAGGATATGGCACCAAATCGACTCGACTCAACTCTTGGGAAGAAGAATTGATGGGCGGAGGAAGGGTAAACTCTAGAGGAGTGCCTAGGCTTTGCCTGGGATCATAATGATAATTATAATTACGACTTCACCTCCGACCGACGCCCACCTCTAGCGCTGCCAACGAAAGTTCACACCAGGGTCTTGACGATTGGATCCCGATTTGGAATGCGTCGGGACGCAAAGTTAAGGCAATAATAGTATTGACTTTGGTGAATATTGAAGCTACTCAATGTGGTTTGGAGAAGCGTTTCAGATCAGGGAAACCTCTTCAAATTCAACTTGCATACGCATCACTCGCGATCGTCAACATGAAGCATAAATTTCCATTCACATACTCTATAATAGAATGGTTCGTTCCCGTGTTCTTTTTTCTCCGTAATCCCATCACTCGTCTATTCACAATATAGCCAGTATGTTCTTGACCCTCTCATCCCTCAACGAGCTTAATAGACTCAACAAGATCAACTCGCAGCTACGCCAAAAGGTTTCTGAGCTACACAAAACCAATGCCCTGCTTCAGAAGCAGCTGGCGTCGCTGAGAAAGGAATTGAAGGAACGTCGAACACGTGAAGAGTCGTTATTGGCACTACTGAAAGCGAGTGCTGGAGAGGAAATGTGTGGAATAGAAAGTAAAGGAGAGAGTGAGGTGTGGGACTGGGAGACGTTTTGGGAGTTTGATGGGGGTGACGAGGTATTAGCAAATGTGCGCAGTTGATTTAATCCAAGTTTCAAGCTTCTAAGAACGAGTCCGCCACCTTAATCCGTTGATTCTCGGATACCCGCACGAATCTTCACCCATAAACCATAGTGATCAGTAACCCAATCCGACTTCGCTTCGTCCTCTTCACCCTCCTCTCGCTGTAACGTGTACTTCAACCCAACTCCAACCCTCCTCAGCCTCCTCCCTATCCCCCCCACCTCCTCCACCTCCCCTGTCTCCAAAACGTCCACGCTTCCAGTAAACAACACCTTATCAAGTCTCCCAGGCAGGTACTCTCGTTGTGGTGGCTGATATCCCCACGTATGTCCCTCCTCCTCATCCACGCCCTCCTGTAGCTCCCACACATCTTGCAACCCCACCCTCTCCGGTAACCTCTCGTCCTCCTGCATAATCGCATTCATATCCCCCGCCACAACTCCTGCCTCCACCGCTTTCAGCAACTCAACAACCTCCTCTAACTGTCTAGGCCTAATTATGACCCCCGGGTGACGTAGCGACTCCAGGTGCGTATTCCCGACCCTCAGAACGCTACCGGAGGAGAGCGGGATGTCGACAAGTAACACGTCCCGTCCCATGTACGAGGATGAATAAGGCACCCGCCGCACCCCGGCAACTGGGAGATCCCGCGAGACGAGCGTAGTGGTGAAGTATGCTCCGATTGCGGTCGTGTGCGAGATTAAAAAGTGCTCGCGTACCCAGGTGTTATTGAGGATTTCGGGGAGCGCGGAAGGGGAGATTTCTTGTAGGAGGATTATGGTTGCGCTTGGTGGGGTGGGGAGGAGCGTGGAGAGGTGGGATAATGCGGCGACAACTCGTACGGAGTGGTGGGGTGTCATGAAGTCGATGTTCCATGAGATTATGTTGACGGTTGTGGTGGGAGGGAGAGGCGGAGGGGTGGTGGTCGTGCTCAGCGGGGTCCAGGATTGGGAGCTGGCGGTGAAGGTGTAGGGCGCTTCGGCGGCGGGGGTGGTGGGTGTGTTTCCCATCATGGATACAGGATGGTGGTTGAGGTGAAGGAAACTTTGGATCAATAAGAGTGCAAGTGGATTGATGGAGAGAAAGAGCGTGCGGTTACTCGCGGTGTTGCCTAGCTAAAGCATTCAGGGCAAGGGTTTTTCCTATATTAAGTACTTAGTCGTTATTCTTTTTCTGTTGTTCAGCGACCAGCCTGCGCTCGCCCTGCGCTCGCCCTGCGCTCGCATACCAGCGTCTGCCTTCTTCGTAAGCTCAGTCGGCACTGGTCACGAGAGCACTCTCGCCCTATCCAAATAACGAAAACAAACCATTAAATAAGGGTTCTGCATCCTGTATCTCTAAAGGAGAATGATTAGATTGGATAAGATTAGATGGATAAGAGTTGTTGGAGCTAGTAGGGCACTGGGAATGTGCTCTCTTCGAGAAAATCCCCGAACAAGAACAGCCTCTTGAGCTTATCGTTGATATCACGATTCCCCTCATTTTTCGGGTAGAATATCTCGCTTTGCGGCACTCTGATCCGGTGGTAGTCCTGGAACATCTCGTGTCCAACGCCTCCTCTCCTATCGAATCCTAGACCCCGCCTCAGGCAACAGCTCGCCAAAGGGCTGATCATTAGTGGAGGATACTTACAATAATGGTTTGCTTTTTCTTTAAGATCATACGGTTGGACCAGGCATTCTTGCTGGCACACGCGTACTCCATCAATTAGATCGCCGACAAACATTCCTGCGCTCGCCATTTACCCTTGTACCCTGGTACATGCGAGTTCGCTTCAACCAAGGAGACCAACTCAACTTCAAGTAGGAGCTGTAGTAGAATCTTTGTTTTTGAACCAATCAATTTCTACCCAGTTTATGTACCGAGTAATACAAGCGCCGCCGAACGAGGAAGTTTCTGCAGTTCATGCAGTAGAGACGGACTGTGGAAGGATGTACGGGTCAGTGATTTTGCGTTGCTTTTGCAAACGCCAGATCGAGTACAACACCTGTACTTTGCCGATATCTATAGGAATCGGTCGAAAAATAATACGAATTGTGAGGCTGTATGTGAGGCAGTAGGAAGATGTATCATGTGCAGCAGATAGGAATAAATATACTTGTTCCTATCGCTAAACCTGATGGGGAACTAATACAAATGTTGACAGCCTGACTATATAGGATTGTCCAAACGTATATAGATCACATACTGGCGAAGAGTCCCAGAAATTTCAACCACCCAAAGCAACAATGAGCGACATGTTCGGCTTATCGGACGATGCGGGTTCCACCGACTTGAACTGGACGAAGCAATGCAATTTGGAAGTGGTCCCCTGTGATCCACCTCTCGACAGAAAGAAACCACCTCGGAGACAGGCTCGTGGTCCCTTCCAGCGGGCATGGAATCTTAGCTAATGCCTTAGCAGGGCAGGAAGCGGAACCGGCGTCAGAAGCGCGAGCGCGATGAGCTAGAGCAGCGCGAGAAACGGGAGAAGCGTGAGAAGCGCCGGCAGAGAGCGATAACGAATCATGAAGTATGATTTCTCTCACCCATACACTTACAGCAACTCTTCAGAGTGACGGATCATAGCTAACGGGAGGAAGCGTCGTTTATTGAAAGGTATTGAAACCTACCGCGATGATGATCATTTGGTGTGGGAAATTTGTAAGATCCTGCTCTTTCCTCAAATATATGCAGTAGCTGAGATCTTGTGGCAGCATCCCAGTGTTTGGGGCCACCAGACACCACAATCAACAAATCACTGACCACGAAAGATTTGCAGGTAAGACATCCACCCCTTCGAATGTATCTATCTATCGGGACAGGAACTGACTCCGAATTACCTACCAGCTGTATCTCGTAGCATTTGGAGATCATTTTTTAGGAAATATGATGCGCTTTCCCCTGGGCGTTACATATGAAGATGAAGCAGTGTTCAATTTCTTGCGAGATTTGATGATATGGGCTACAACAGGCACCAACGCACTTCTTTCTTATATCACTCGTCACCCCACCGATAATGTCATGGATCAGATTGTCGAAAATCTTGGTCTTAGGTACCAGTCGCCACACTATCGGGTAATCAGAAAATACTGGGGATCCTTTTCTGCCGAAATATATAACTGCAACTCGATTCAGGATTTCAGGAACCTGGTCAGAAGATATATTATCTGTTCTCTCTGGTATGCATATACTGAAGAACGGGAGGATGTTAACCCTGGCGATGACTGGGACCTGACCAGAGACATCCTGTTGCGAACAACAGTTGAAATCGTTGAATCCCGTTTCAAGGAAAAGTGGGAGAGGATGAAAGATATCCGAGACCGGTTCCTAGTCCGTCGAAAGTACATTGCCGATATCTTAGAATACGATACCACGGTGTCAGAAAGAATGCGACGGGTATTCGACTGTGGCAAAAAAGCGTGGAAGTACGCTCTCAGAGCAATCGCCAAAGATATTCAACATGGCTATATGCCAAGAGGTGGGGAGGGTGCTGCCGTCCTGGTAGTCGCCTGGTCCATCAACTCTCGGAGCAACACTGATGTATACTCGGTGGAGACATCGCCGGAGTTTGACGAGGCGTTGGAACAGTGGATAGAGAGTGGAGATTCAGAAATCAGGGATTTTATCGACAAGTGTTGGCCTTTCCGGACAAGATATCACCAGGATAGCCCTCGCAACCCTCGGGAGCCCGACGAATTTCCGGAATTATTGCGAAATATATTGAGTCCAATGTCGTCTGCAATAGACTCCGATACGGAGTTTCAAGTTACTAGAAAGATCCTGTCAGATTGCTTGGACGATGACGACCTGGACGATTCTATTAGCGAAATATCACTGGAGGCGGCAACTGTTGCTGCTACGCTCGATGATTCCATCTCCAGCAAACCATCCTCTACCCAAAACGTTGTTAGACCTCCGGATATAGTAATACAGCAGTTTGCAATGGAACCTGGGATAAGTACAGGTATCTGTTGGCTGGGAGGTGCCATACTCATTGGAATTATCGTTGCCCGTTTTCTGTTCGGTATGATTCGAACTGAAACCCCATTAACATCGTCATCTAACGAAACTTGCGTTTATATAGAAATACATATAGCAGGCTTGACACCTCTACTGCTGTTACGCCTTCTTCCCCTCGATAATTCATCTTGCTTGGCGGATACGCTGCAATCCTATGCATCCGCTTGTCTTGTTGTGGGCGAAGATTCATCGTTTAGCTTCCTTGAAGGAAAACCGTTTCGAGTGATCCTTGATCGCGTGCGCCATGGTATCGTTCGATCTATCGAAGAGGTTGAGCTGATACTTTTACAGACTGTTCCAGTAAGTTCCATATCTTTCCAACGTTTAATTAACTGGATGCTAAGGCCATAACTATAGGTCGATACGATTGAAAGTGTATTGATTTTCTGTGCTGCTTGCGTATCACATTTACACAAGCTCGGGATTATACCTAGAGCCAACAAATCGGAGCCGGACAATAATCACATCCCAATCGGTGTCAATAATCACCCTCGCCAACAGTATATATATGAAGGCAGCGGAGATCTCCAATGGAGTTTAGGAGACCCCGAGACAGCCGAGACACCCCAAGTAATGTCAACGGAGCAATTTACACACCTGGAGTCTGGAAACAGCACTCCCACAAACGCCTCCTCCGAGCCCTCACCTGCAGTCTCTTCAAATACCACGGCCACAGCAACCCCACCGGTACAGGATTTTTCCAGCCGACGCAGGCACCTCTGCAGCCATTGTCCGAAGGGGTTTTCGTCGCCATCAAACCGTCAGCGGCACGAGAAGTCGGTTCATGGGGAAATCACTGCTTGTGCCCATTGTAACAAGCCTATCAAAGATCGCGCCGACTACAAGAAGAAACATGCAAAGGCTTGTAAAGCATTTCCCCGGGATGAGTTTTAGTAGAATTGGGATATCATACGGTCTCTATGGTGCTGTTTGTTTCGGGATTTGTTGATGCGTTTGTTGGGTGGTTTCTGGTATTGTTTTCAGGCGATTTGGATTTAGATTACGCTGTGATTGTTATGCTATTCAGTACACAAAAGTGTGAATGTAAACCATGGAGGCGTGGCATCAAAGGTTTTATATGGAAAATTATGTGCAAACAATTTTGCTCTCTGAATGAATTCCCTTCCATCTAGGCGTATCTCCATACAACACTCCTCTTCCTCTGTTTATTGCTATCAGCTCACCCTTGGCAGCATTAAATGTCTGCACGCCGTCTGTGGCTCTATGGACTAACGCATAATATGGGGCCTTTTTTCCGCCAAAATACCCTGTAGCACGACCCCGTACAAGTCTGAATTTTAACCTGTGTCCAGTTGCCACTCTTAAAACTAGATTTTATCCACGGGATTGTAGGACGGAGTACGAGGTTGTGGGACAGGGTGGGGAGGTCATGAGACGAGGTACAGCCCTGTGGTTGTTACGTGTAGACTTCAGCATGGGGTCGTACTTTGTCTATGACCCTGTCTGTACCCCGTCTCACGACCCTGTGGATAAAGTCTGAATTCTAGATTTCAGCTGGGCACCACTGGTAAAATCAGACTTTATCCACCTGGTTGTAGTCTGTCAACTTCAAAAACACAGCCCCACTACTATCAAAGGGTACTACTTATACCCTTCAACCATTACTACTAAACTCTCGACCGTAGTAATAAACAATGAATCAATTCATTCAAATCTCACGATAGCCTAATGCTTTGTTCTACTCCATTATTCAGCATCCAATCAATTGAGCGGCTTCAGCACCTCTCACCTAAAGGAAACTCGGGGCAGCCTCCACTCGTGGCTTCCTCAACCTTCCTCTTTCGCCTCAACAACTTCGCCCTCTCCTTCTCATA
Source organism: Wilcoxina mikolae CBS 423.85 (assembly GCA_014904905.1). Taxonomy (NCBI): domain Eukaryota; kingdom Fungi; phylum Ascomycota; class Pezizomycetes; order Pezizales; family Pyronemataceae; genus Wilcoxina; species Wilcoxina mikolae. Next base: position 272,129 of record MU122163.1, on the reverse strand, counting down.
CCTAGCCAACAATCGGTCCCTCGCACCCTTCCACGTAACCGATTTAAACTCCTGAACCAATACAGGAGAACATTCGTCCGAACTAAGATCAATACTCTCCTCCGGTCGCAAAAGATATCTATAACGTCCACAGGTATCCCGAAAAGCAAACAACTCTACAGGTTCACACTGATCAAAGATGCACCGCATCACATCAATCGGGAACAATTCCCGTCCACACTCAACCACCGACTTCCCTAAAAACAAAACATCGTCAGCATAACTCCGTACTTTCAACGATGATACCCGCGAGTAAGAAACCAACCTTCCTCTATCGCATCAAGCTTCCTCTTCTTCGAAACACTCCCAATAACCTTCTTCCTCGTCAGACACCGCTCCGCTTTCCGACTCGCAATCCTCAACTGTCCCAATCGACTGTCAACAGTGGATAAAATCTAGTTTTAAGAGTGGTAACTGGACAAAGGTTAAAATTCAGACTTTATCCACGGACACGGGTACGGGGTCGTGCCACGGGGTATTTTGGCGGAAAAACGCTGCCATAAACGCAAATTGCTGGTAGCGAGGATAATTAAGCGTCCCACTAGGCTAGAGTAGCTGCCAGCTGCGGCTCTGCGGGAACTAAACTATGCTGCTGTGCAATTCCCTCGCCTCAGTGGTGGCGAATATACATACTTAAGTAGAGTATAGATTCAGCGGACTTAGAATAAACCCTTCCTGAGGAGGGGGGTCGAATTTACTCTATACTTAATTCCGAGCCCTGATCATAAAATTAACCCGAAATTCGAAAAGTGGCCTGAAGAAACCCGAAGGATCCGGAAAGTATGCACAAGTTTTGCTTTCCATAGATGCATTTAATATTATGCTCAGCGATGTGTACATACAGCTTTCTGTTTGGCGCGCTCATGATTGGAATTGAACGAGTAGACATCGGGATTTGGGACTCAGTTCGGGGTTCGGGATTTGGAGAGCTCGAGAGAGGTACGGGGCTTGCTTGCAACGGAAAGATTTTGGAGCACGTGACTAGCCACACTGGGAGCAACAGAAGCCGTCCAAGAGGTAGTCGACGTCCTAGATCATGCTGGCGGGCTCCAAGAGGAACCGCAACTAGCATCAAAATGTGGATCACGCGCAAAAAAACTACGTACATACCTAGGTAGCTAACACTTGGAACAATGGTCATTTCAAGTGTTATTAATATTCTTTCTCAACGAAAATTTAAACGTTGGGTAAAATTCAATACAGATTGGCGTCAGGTTCTGGTTTAGTTATTGTATACCAACTCTAGTGTACTTCCTACTGTATATCTGAGGTTTTGATCGGATCATGGCTGCGGCTGGATCTTTGCATCGCCCAACATTCCACCCTTTGATCAATATCATGCATGCATGGTCAGCCATAGGAATCAAACCTGACCTATCGAAAGCCTTCAATCTATAGGATCCGCTAATACTGCCTCTGATTGGCTCAAGAAATGGGTAGGATCTGCCAGCATTGGATCAATCGCCGACGGATCCAACCGCCCCCTTGACGAAACAATCCTATTCCTACCGTGTAACCCTACTCATGACGTCGCAGCAGCAGCCTTGTAACTAATATTATAATTCGGGTATAAGAACCACTATCAGCCCACAGATCTAGCAACCAGCCGGTTTTTGACGAACATGGACTCAAACAATTTCTACCAACCTTGGGCGAACGATATCCCCACCTTCCTAGACGCTGCGGATGCTGCGCACCTCAACTGGTCGAGCCCAGACGAGTTGGGATATGTCTCCTGCGGTATACTCTATATTTCTCAAGAGGTTGGTTCTAAACACTTACTTACATGTTCGGGTGGTGCAGTTATCGACACTCGTTCCAGCGACATCAGGTTCACTGAATCTCCACACCACGCCAACTCCGGTGACCTTCAATTGACCGACCAATGCGAGGTTTCACCCATAGACTTTCTATATAGCGGCAGTCAACCCAGCGATTACCCAAATACCACCGGTCCTTTATACATGCCTCGTCACTCCGCCAGCGACAAGTTTGATGACGGCACGGATACCTCTTATTTTCCCGACTATGGTCAGGGTAGGCCTAGGATGCCGGTGCCTCATGTGATCTTCGAATTGTAGCTAAACCGTTTCACCTGCAGATAATGTGCGCTGCCAGCAGCATCAACCGCCCACGGCTTTCCCTCAATCACAACCCACCCCCGATGACACAGACAGCTTGGCCTCTGAAGTCACCTCAGATACCGCGGAGTGTGGTATGCACCCGCTCACATCACCGGGCTATAGCGAATATCCCCAGCCCTTTATGGTCGAAGAGGAACTTGAACCGCCGGCATACCTGTTCAAGGGTTTCTACAACTTTGGATGCGACGAGGAGCAAATTGTATGTACCTACTTAGCTGCGTGAAACACCACATGTACAGATACTGCATAACTAACCATTTCTATAGTACATAGATGCCTTGGAAAACAGAGTTATACGTTTCATGAAGGATCTTGAAGTTGAAGAACCGGACATACCAATCTTCTGCTTGGCTGGATCCGAGGACTATTGGCAACTCATGGATTTATTATGTGTATACACTCACTCACAGTAACACGGATGTTGCTAACCGTTTCTATAGTACGTTGACCATTCATTAGACCTAATATGGATCCGGTCAGATGATGAAAAATTAATATTATTCTTCCGCAAGTTAAAATCGAGATTGTATAGGTCGTGCAAATGCGAGGTGTGTCATGAGCGTTTAGAGGTTATCCTGCGCAATTATTTCTATGCTCTCCGATATGCCACAGATTCGCCGCACCATCAGGTAATCAATTTATTTTGGGAGCCTTTCCTTCAGAAACTTCGAACCCTGCGTCAGGTACGAAATAGAGACTTCCTGCCCTGGTGTTTCGAGCGCCTAGTAGGCAGATACATTGCTAGTACGGTTTGGAGGACATACTGGACTTTCCGGGATAAAGTAAAGCTTTCCCCTGACTGGGACAAGTTTAAGGAAGTCGTCCTAGATACAACAATCGAAATCCTCGAACGAAATCCCACACAGAGATGGGAGAAAATGAAGGACGTCCGCGATCGCTTCCTTTTTCGCTATGAATATGTCAAGGATCGGCTACGGGAAGGATCGGTTCCGGCTCGGATAAAAGCAATTTTTGTCACCGTCGAGAAAGCATGGAAATACGCAATAAAAGCAGTTGCAAGAGACCTCCGTAACAATCGAATACCTGACAATATAGCAGAGAGCGCCACCGTTTTACTTCTCACATGGTCCATTGATTCAAGGAATAACTCTGACCCCAACTCGATTGAGGCTTCACCTAAGTTCTGCGAGGCTTTAAGGCAGTGGGTAGCAATTGTGGGCAGCGGTATTGAAAGATTTGTGGACTTGTGCTGGCCAGATTATTGTAAAGACCATGAAAACAACCTTAGCGACCCCGCTGCCTCTGAACTTCCTCCACCACTTCTGGATTCAGTAACATATGCCCCGGACTCAGCCGGTGACTCGCAGTTCACTCCCGACGTTTTGATGAATGATGACGATATCGAGCTCTTCTCCAACGAAATATCCGTCGAAGCAGGCCACTTAGGCTTAGATGACTTGCAGTTCACTCGCGACGTTTTAATGCACTGCATGGACGATGATGACATTGAGCTCTTCTCCAACGAAATATCCCTCGAAGCAGCTGCAATCGCCGCTGATCTAGGACGATCCGAAAGCGCGATTATTATCGATCCACTGGAAGTGCAGGTGCAACAATTTGCAATCGAGCCCGGAATTGATGCAGCGGGTGCATCTTTGGATTTGATGGCTAGCATGATACTTGTGATGAAAATAATCGCCAGTTTTCTGTCACGTATGCCCTTACTTTACCTCATTCATACGTATATCTTATGGAATAAACTGACACACGAGTTTGTAGAAATCTATATACCAAGACTCGCACCATTATTGCTGTTGTTCTTTCTTCCATTAGACCGAACAACCTGTTTTATATTTGCGCTACAGTCCTGTGTAGCTTCCAACCCTTCGTACAGATTTCTTCAGGGGAGCCCTATCAAAAAAATCACCGACGATGTGCGTGGTGGTACATTTCAATCCTTGGACGACGTAAGGGTATCTCTTCTTCGGGAAGTATCGGTAAGTCCCTTCGACTTCCTACGCATTGGCCATGGACGTCCGGACAGTAAACTAACAGTGTAGCCCGATGCAATTGCTGCTGTTCTGCAATTTGTTGCCGATTGTGCATCGCGGTTGTATAAGATGGGCTTCACGACCACTGAAGACTCCGGTGACGCCATGCAGGGTGGAGTCCATACTTCAATGGATACGAACGAGGATGACCAAAACAACCCTCCGGAAACCCCTTGGTCGACCGGATTACTGCCGCCATTTCATCCCTTGTCACCACCACTCACCGAACATTCCGCCCGCTCGGATCCCGGAATTCGAACAGGTACACCGGGAGTTTCTTCCTCTCCACCCGAGCTAATACGTTCACGCCTGAGTCCAACCAACGAACCTTCAACAACCTCTCCTGTGAGACAAATCCTGCCCAAAAGTCCTGTTACTACGTCATCGTCGGCACAAGCTTCTCCAGCGAATCGGCGCAAATATAATTGCCGATACTGCACCAAGTCATTCCCGGCAAAGACGAACTGCACTCGGCACGAGAAATCAGTTCATGGACCAACTATCATCTGCGATCGTTGTGAGAAGCCCATCAAGGTAGGCCGGGCGGATTACAGAACCAAGCATGCAGAAGCCTGTAAGGCTCTGCAGCTGGTGCCCGGAGGAATCTAGGGATATATTGGATATTTCATTTGATATTTCTTCTCACCTAAACGTCTGGTAAAACCGTAGGGTTGGTTACTGGCTCTTTGGGTTTGACTAATTTTGTTATGGCGTCGGTTTCTCTCTTTGCAATTTGCGCTGTGTAATGTAGAAACTCAGTACGAAGTATTCATCATTTGTAACTGCCCTGTCTCTGACTCCATTGCCAAAGTCCCACCAATCACGATTCTGGACAACTTTCATTTCAACACAAGAAACCCCCTTCAAGCATCGCCAAAGCATAATCGATATTTAATAGCTTTACATTCCCTGTTACAACCTTATAGTCCGAAGCATTAAACCTTTCACCTGCCTTAAGTCCTATTTCCACCATATACCAACAACATAAGCGCCACGATCCTATCTCTCAGCTCTTTGCTTGGAGCATATTCATACAAAGCCATCAACCGTCTCATAAGTGCAACTTGCTCCTCATATGACGCAGGGGTAAGTGTAGGTGAGTTCTGATCTGTCATTGTTTATATATGGGTGTTCTTGTGGCCCAGGGAAGGAATATGGTAGGTATAAATACAATTGGAATGTTCAAGATGAATACCGAGTTCGTCTGATCAAGTTGCTAATGCCCACAGGAGAATATTTAGAAAGTGCATATATTTTTCAACGATACGTCTACCCCTGCCCTGAAATTGACCCCAAAAAGTCAATAACCAAGAAGAGACGTCTGCCGATTTTTGAGTTGGCATGCAATTCGGCCGAGTGATATAAAATGATCAGTCTATGTACAAAACACACCTGCATAATGCCCTCAAGTTGCCGGCAAGACTAGGTAGTAAACAATATAAGGACCTCAAAGCTAATATCGGGAGCTTAGAGCTTGGGCCCATCTTTCTCTGGATCGATTTTAATCATAATATATCACTCATGAAACCTCAAGTTACCTCAAGTTACCTTAAGAATTAACTTACTCATTAAAAGACTCGATAAGCGAGACCCCCCAATTTCAGCAAGCTCGAGACATTGACTCCGAACGAGGTCTCGAGCAGTGTACAACCTTAAGATTCGGTCGTGATCATCGCTGTGCTGGTAGTAATTTCAAAAGAGTCATCTAAGACCTCTCCAAAAATGAGAAAAACCACGGCCACCCACTTTCTATTGTGTAGAGGAAAAATCCGCTGGCAGGCCATTGATGAATCGCAGGTTCTACATCCTGAGACATCACTTGCGGGCATCTATCCATGCATGGCCGCAACAAATATCGTTCATCGTTCATCGTATATACGGATAGTTATCCCTGTTTTTACCTTAGCATCTGCTCCTCCTTACAGTTACGTCCCAAGGGGAACTCGCTAGTCATGAAACCAAGAAATGGGGGTTATGACACCCAGAACCGATCTTTGTTGGCCAATTGGAGGGTTCTGTGTCGAATACCCTAATATCATTATCATCACTGCCACCGGATCCCAGGTGAACACCCCACTATGGCTAGGGGGAAAACAGTACGGGGAAATCGAACCCGAAATATGACGCCTTCCATATCAAAATGCCCCACTACCACCAGACCACGACATTTCGAGCTCAGCCACAAGTGTGAAGTCAAGTATGTAGCTACCTGAATTGTTACGACTGGGAATATTCATCACATGAGATCGAGTTTAATACACTTGCCATTCGATATTTTTATACCCGGAAGCGTGTTGTATATGTGTGGATTTGGGATGTGTTTCCGGAAATCCCACACCAGGACATCATCGAGCACGAGGTCATGACCGATATCCCCTAGTTAGTGATGCACTGGTAAGACGAGGGATATATAACTTCCATTTACTAGTATAGTAAGTAGTCGATGAGCTCGCACGAACTGGTGGGGTTCTGAACCTATCGATAACTCTATGAATATGACTGCTCTTACTCATTGCGATGGGTTGTACCCACTCGCGCCCACCCACTTCCATTTACATATGCGCATTGACGCTCCTCCTCCCCTTTCTCCTACAAAATCGACCTGAAACCGCCTCAAGCGGGGTTAACCCTACGGTTACGCCCACACTGCAGGGGTATATATCACGGAGTCCACAAGTTTTTTCTCACTCTATGTACTCACCTCCCATCAATCTTCCACATCCCCGCCTCCACTACGCGCTGCATTCCCCTCCCTTCCCCCTGTTGTAAGCATACATAGAGTATATGTACGTTCGCCTATTACCTTGCAAGCGCCCCTAGGCCCTACCCCCCGTCCCCCCCCCGCAAAAAACCTTGTTTTCCTTCCCCAACCACTCAACCATTCACGGTATGTGTTTGCGAGTCCTCCGGATCCGGGGTTAACGTTAGGGACACTATCAATAGCCCACAACCCACGCCCGCTTTCGTCCTATTTTAGTCGTTTCTTCGGGGAATTTTTTTGATGCATAATATATCATAACATAGCCCGCATGGAGATTCCTGTTGGGCCTCTTTTGTCATGAGACAGTATGCAACTCCATTGCGCAGGTAGGGCTGATCTTCTTCGTGCGGGCATGGATGTTGCGATGGCTGGAACTAGCGGGAATGATATGACTAGGTGGCGAAACAGGTATACGAATAACTCTAGACCGCGTATGTACCGGGCTTCTAAGCGGAGACGGGGTCATCACGTTCGGCCGCCGCCGATCCCCCCCCCAATCAAGAGTTCAAGTCGCCGTCAGTCTCAGTGAACAGGAACTTGTTTATATGGACGTCTGGCATCATAAATCCAGAAAACGTCGGCTACTTTGACGTCGGTGGCGCTTAAAGTTGACGTCGCTGTGGATATCTCTGGCACGGGTCTGGTTATTGGAAGATATACCTCTGGGCACAGTTCATATTGGAATCCTAATGATCCAATCCCCGCGGCTCACTCGAGTTTCTTGTCCTACCATCGCTGAGTCAAAACAACAACTTAGCTCTCGCGTAACACCCTGCCCCTGGTCTCCACGCGACCACCGAGGTTTCATCGTTGTCTCAGCGGAATGTACGTACCCTAACCTTTTCGTAACCTCCACGACAGCGGTGAAGAGGTGCCCGAGTTGTATAGTGCCTCATGTGATATGGGGGTAGCAACGGGACTTTTGGGATATCCGGATCCGCGGCGCAGTGTGATTATTCAGAAAGTTGTGACTCAATGTGAAGTCGGTTACACCCAGCAGTTCAGGCGAGTCTCTGGTCCATTTTAAACTCTCAGTCGTTTCTTCTCTATGACTTACTTTGTGGGAGAAGTGGAAGTTGTTAATCTCGGCCGCGGAATCGGGCAGAGAGAAAGGCGAGAGAAATATCCGCAGCAGAAGAAGGTTATCCATTTACATTTGTGGTACAATGTGGTATTACCGCCGTCGGTCGCGCTGCCAGCGGGCCTAACTTCGGAGCCATTTACTCATCTTCAAATGCAAGTACTTCTCGCAGCCGAAGCGGTACATACTTATAGGGGGAGGGGGTTTTTAAAAAATGCTTACAAGATCGTTTTCTGAACAAAAAGCCTTATACAGCATCATATAATGATCACATAATGGCCTTGTAATATTCTATGATGGTGAACAAAAAGCCTTATACAGCATCATATAATGATCACATAATGGCCTTGTAATATTCTATGATGGTCCCATGAAGGTTACATGAGGACTTGATTCGAAAGTTTATCTTATAACCATTTTCAAAAGCCCCCCTCCCCCTATAAAGTATGTACTCGGGTTTTTGGCATAAATAGCAATACCCATTCCTCACCGCCATGTATCTCTGGCCGGTAATTCTTCATCGAGGTACCGGTACTTCCAAAAGTGCACATGCTGCTTACTCCTCCAAACCCCAGTTACCGAAGTGCACATGCTGTTATTGTTGCACTTTCTCTACCCCAGCACAGAGTTGATATATTACTCGTACAAACTTTACCAGGCGCCGGATAAAACGAGCTCGAAGGCATACCACCACACCCACTTCCTCTTTTCTCATTCTTCGTCCGCATTATTGCGAACCATGCACACTCACCGCGAACCATATCATCCGTGTCTACCCGAGGCCTGGCCTAGGCGCTGACCGATCTCCGCCGTACAACAACTTGTACGACAGCGTAACCTATCCTCAGCCGCGCCCGAAGATATGACGCAGACAGCTTTCTTCTTTCTTTCTTTCTTTCTTCTTTCTTCGCGGTTTGAAAAGAGATCGATAATCGGACTCTTTTGCAAACGCTGCGTTTGCAAGCATTTTGCATGTGGTTGTGGGTTTGTGATGTGATAGCAGATAAGCAAGATAACGCAGTGATGTGATGTCATCCTGGATGGATTGAATGGATGGATGAATGTTTTGATTTCTGCTCATGCGCGCGTGGTTCTTTGACGACCTCCCTCACATGCGGTTTTGTTTTTGTTTAGTTGGGGGTGGGGACTTTGGCTTTCCTGTCTGCATGTCTGTCTGGAGATCTGCCTGTCAGTTGTCAGGTGTCTCCCCCCCAGCTCCACGCCTACCACGTGTCTCAAGGCAGCATCATCATCATCATCGTCGTCGTCGTCGCCGTCGTCTTCATCGTCGAGAATGCCGCCTCGCGCCTACCCTAGATGTAGGCAAACTCGGCTGTACAGCCTAGGTAGCCTAGGTAGGTCTGTCGGTCTGAACCAGGTTCTGGCCTACGAAGCTACGTGGCGACCATAAACCGAGATCTGGATTATCTGGTTCTGGCCAAAACTAGACTCGGCGAGATATTTGAAACGGTCCGTATATAAATCCTCCGAATTATTAATTGGCGTCGTCGGGAAGCGCAACTATGTTTCTCCGAGCCTTTTGAGGCGGAGCTAGGCGTCGCCGCGTTGCTCCCCGCCCCGCTATAGAGAGCTAACTACGGCTCCGCGCCGCGCCACCGCTTGGAGGTACTCTACTCCAGATAGCCGGGGAAACCAAGTTGGACCCTGCCTGAAGTGCTAGTATAGTATGGCCAGCGGCCAGGTGGAGTAGAGTTGGTAGTGTGATATCACTTCCTCCTCATCACAACTCAGCGCGCGGGGGAGAGAAAACGAAACGAAGAGCATATGATGAACAATAATAACGGATATTTCATAAAGATTATTGTTTGTTGAGTCATTGGTTAGCGATTACACACCACGGCCACCCGTTTCCCGTCCGCCCGTTTCCACAGATCGGATTATATCCAAACTTTATCGGGGTCTGCTGGATGCTGCTCCACGCTGTACTTTATGAAGCGGGGTGGGGAAACAACGAGAGGTGTGTGAAAATGATGGGCGGTGGTGTGCGGCCCGGTGCCGGAAACAAATTCCCCCATCACCCCAACCTATTATCATATGCGAAACCCCCTCCTTCTGCACTTTTCTTTCCCCCCGCATTGTTGGTGCTGTTGGTTGTTGTTTTTCCCATCCGTTTGCACACACGGGATCTACGATCGCGCAGAGAAATCCATGATCATCGTGAGAACGCGAGATCTTCCCATCCCATCTCTCCAAAAGAAAAGAAAGACAAAAAAAGGGTAATTACGAATTTTATTTTCTCAGCAATAATATGGTAATAATAATCCAATTGAAAAACGAGGGAGAAAAAAAAGGGAGACGCTAATAGAACGAGCGTTTTTTTGACTGTGGTACCTAGCGGAAGGAGGTCTCGTGCCTGAAGCGGAATGTTCCGTGAAGGTATGAAACGCGATGGGAAACTTCGGCAGGGGCGGAATGAAGCCGAGAGGATTTTGTGATTGATTGCAGGTACTGGATACAACTGCCGATTTCTCGCGGCAGGTCCATCCTACAGCGACACAGGAGAAGATGGCCGCTTGAGGGAGTCGGAGACATAGTGATATTCTGGAATATCGTCGTAATGCGTTTAACTGATTGAGAACTAAGTAAGAGAGAGCTCTTAGTGGACTGGGTGAGGCGTTCCGCCGCCGCGCCACCATCGCGCGGCAGATTATACATATTCGCTTGACCATTGGGTTAAAGTAATTGTGGGGGTGAGAGACAGTGTTGCAAAGAAGTTTCGGGATGTGTGATCTCACATCGACCATCTGGAACGTGTTTATGGATCGTATCGGACATTCGTTTCGAGATTTGCCCATCGCCGTCTGGTCCCGTTTTGTTCACAATTATCCCCGGTTTGATGTCCGAATTACAGGTAATATTATTTCGCTCTCTTTTTCCATCTAGATGCAGCCTGCAGACGCAAACACTCTGGGGATGTTCAAGCCGTAGCAAAATGCTCTAGACAGGTTGGGTGGAAATTCCAGCATCATGAGTGGGCGGCGGCGCTGGTGCCCTGATCCCTGAGAGATTACGCTAGCGCACATGTTTTTTAAAGAGCTGGCTGCTGCTGGCCAAGTCGGTAGAGCGGCTCTGGTACGGGTACTTTGGTTAAGTATCCTGGATGCCCCAGATAATCACCGTGCAACCCAGCCGGCGAGTGAAGGGTGCGATCCATCCCTCCATCCCATCCATCATATCATCATCCATACGTACGGACATACAAATCCATCGAGATTCTCCCCATCATCCCATTCAATTGAGAAACGCACGATATACGATCTGGACGGAAACATACTATATCCCC
>MU122163.1:238506-260688 GCA_014904905.1 Wilcoxina mikolae CBS 423.85 | reverse complement strand
CATCTAGCCTCGCCTCGTCCTGTCCGACCGAGTCAGCAAGCTTAAGCAAGAAAGCAAACTCCATAGCCATAGCAAAGCACCGTCGAGAGCCATTTGGTTGGCCGCCTTGTACACATACTACCAACACAACCACGTTATCATTGGCGTGGCGTGTAGCGAGTTGGCGAACCAGACAGCCAACACAGCTCACAACACACGCATTATTATCATCCAGGCGATCAGTCAATCAATCGTCGCACCCCCCCTTCCAACACAACCTTCCAACCCTTCGATACATATTCTATTCTGGAATCACGCACGAAATCACGAATCTCACACGTTGAGTGGTAGAAAGGTCGATAGATAATATCATTCTATCACCCCCCATCAAATCTATATCGCTGTGCTCGCGAATCGCGTCGGTCGCATACCGACATACAACGCATACCACAGATCGGGTTTGCAGGAAAGGAAGCAGAGCAGTGCAAAACAAAGCAGGGCAGAAGCACCACACACTGCCGGTCTCTACCGCCCCATCGCCCTCATCGCGCGCGCCCTCTGTACTCGCTCGCTCGCTCAAGACCAACGAGCGACTGCCGATACACGATATATTATTATTATTATTGACAATACTTACGCAACCGGCGCTGCATTGTTGTCCTGTTGTGCTGTTGTTGTAAGACAGTTGCGGCTCACCGAAGTGATACCTGACTGACACAACTTGGACAGCTCGAGTGCAATACGACACAGGGCACTAAGGAGCTCTCAGCCGAAGCTTATCACCCCCTAGCTTCCAGACACCTGCGCCCCCTTACCCCAATAACAACCTCGTTCACCATTCTACATTTCGACTACATCTCAGAAGCGACTCCCTCCTCCTTCCTCTCAGCTGTTGCGACCATGGCCTTCGTCCTGGTACGGCGCTGTTAACCGTCGTGATTTGCCTCCCTTTTCAGTCTCTAGCGACAGCCAGCTTCAACCCGCTCCGATAATAACGAGTCAGCACCAAAATGCTCGGCCGTCTTTTTAGTTCAGCGAGCTCTACAGCTGGAACATCTCCAAATGGCACGCGCCCCTCGACATCTTACGCCCTCGAGAGCGATGAGCTTCACACGCGCAACCTCCTCTATCCCGACACCTCATCCGTCGCATCCTCTTTCCACTCCTCATACAGCCTTTCCCAGTCGCATAGTAGTGCCGGAAGTAGCTTTAGCCTCGGCGGCGATATCGACCTCGAACCTTCACGGGATGCACGCGTCATTATCGCCCAGGACTCTACTAATTCGGAACATAAAGTTGTCCTCTACGACTCCAAACCTTCGCACGGTGCCGCTTCGCCGAGCGATGAAGGTCCAACATCGCCGACGCTGGGGACCAGCTCCTATTGTCGGCCCCGACGACGGAACCAGCAATACACTGCGCAGCATGCTGTCAGCTCCGACGACGATGTGAAGATGTTTACGGACTGCATGTTTGGCGTGGCACCGCTGTCCTACAAAGGTCCATCGACCAAGGTTCACGTTCTCCCCGCGGTCGATGATAGGAGGACACCGTCAACCACCAACTCGCCAGCTTCGTCGAGAAGGGGATCGCTACGCGACGATCGGACTACTGCACCGACTCATCATCAACTGCACCACAGTTCGAAACCGCAGCCACACATCCCACACCCGGCAAGGGAGAAACGCAAATCGGTATTGATCACTCGACTCTTTTCAGTGGTCATCCCCCCTTGTCCCACCCCGGCAGTTGTTGATGGGGGCCGCAATATTCCCCAACCATCGGGATCCGGGGAGCATACGGCAACTCCCACCAGCTCAGTTGGTTCCACAAGTGGTTTCCCGTTTCCGAAGATTGGTGGTCAGACAACTCCCTCGTCCACTGCGAAACTTATCCGGCCATCCAAGTCGTCGATGTACGCTATTGGTCTGATAATATCACTTCCACCGGCGGCGGGCTCCTCCGCTTCGGCTTTTCCCACACGCTGCTGCTATCACAAGCCGTTTCTGACGTATGACTCCGACTTTCCACACCGTCACGAATTCTGCTGTCCCACACCACCGAGTTTTGACGATGACTATTCCGCCCTTCCGCCGGGAAGTCTAAAGACGGAATGTGCTGCAGATGATTTGCATTCGACCGCTTCGGTTAACGACGGGCGAATGGATCTCGTAACCAATCACTGGGACGTCATCATTCGCGCGCTGTCAGACCTGCAGAGAGTCGCACAAGCGCGGATTCTGGAGAATCTGACCACTGCTCGTTTGGCATCGCCGCAACCGGTGGTTCCCACACAGATGAACGGGATCAAGTACCTCAATAATAGGTGCGAGCTGCGGAAGATGGCGCTAATGCGGGACGATATTGTCCGTGCCGAAGTGGAGCGATTGCGTTGGCGAGTCGTAACTGGTATCAGAACGCCTCGTGTGGTGGTTGGCCAAGGGCGATGGGATCGTTGGCGAGAAGAAGCTAAATGGGCGAATCACCGATTTGGTGGCAGGGATATGAATTTGTCAGTTGACCCCGATTTTATTTACGCTATTAATTATGTTCTGCATATGCACGGACACTGCTTGTGCTTATGTTTGCTAACATTTCTCGTGTTTCCTGTTCGCAGCTTTTTCCTGACGCTTCTGACCGCCTTTCTTGGCCATCACACCGAATGGCTTGACGTCCTCGGTCCGGAGCCTTACAAGCGCCGGCACAGGCAGCAGGTTAAGGCGCGCCCTAACCCCGAAGAGAATGCTATCCCTTGTAGGACCGTGCTCCTATCAAATGATCGAATCGCTGCACGGCGATTGATATACCTACTATCTACATTTTTACCCGCACAGTCACATCAGACCCTAGACGCCCTGCCGCCATCATCTGGAACCTCGTCCGTCAACTACCTCTCACAGTCGCCGCCAAGTTTCAATGCAGCTGGAACCACGAGCACACCTGGGAGTAGATACGGATCGCTGAGAAGGAAGGCGAGGAAGAAGCCGAGCAAGCTCAATGTTGCAGTGTCAAGTGAGAACGAGGCGGATGATACAGAGGAGTTGGCCGGCTGGACCATCCCTGCTGGTAGCTGTAACTCTTCTTCAACAGGGTCTGTGCTACTGGGACCTGGCATGCGGAAGCCCGAGAGTATAGGAACCTTGACGACGATGCCAAGTTCGGCGACTTGTGTGGCGAGCGCTCCTGCAGGTTCCCGAGCAATGGTGCGCCCTGACAGCAGTGGCAGCGCAGCGAGTGTGAATCTCATGTCGACACTCAAGAGGACAGGCACGGCAAATACCTCGATGGACTCGAGCGCGTGGGGAAGTTTTCTTAGCTTTTGGAGCACCAGCCCAAAGTCTAGATCGTCGACGGCAACCAGTGAGGAGTCAATGCAATCGATGCTACCCGACGAGGATGATGAAACGGCACCACCTAAGAAAGCATTGGAGGACGAGGACCCACTTGATGTGGGCGAGATGCTCGATGACAATCACCCTCCTCCATTCTCTCCCATCCTCTCCGTTGGATCTTATCCCCTGATGGAACAGATCTCTGTGGACGATGTCGACGGCGCCATCAACGTTCCTCTCGATCTAACATTCCCCAACTTTACCTCACCACTGTCTTCGCCCCCGCAGACATCCTGGACAATGCCTTCTATTCATTCCGGCCTCAATCCCAACCGCTCCTTCCTCCCACCCCCACCGCCACCCCCCTCAGAAGACGATTCAGTGTGCAGCGTTGCCGGATGGATTGACGATGAGCGCTTCCATCCCGACTTCCGACTACAAGCAGTGAAGCCATATCCCGAAGTAGAAGCCGACATCAAACGCGCTATGCGCATGGAACCCACACCCTCCTCTACTAGCGTCACGCCATGGTCCGAATCACCCACAGCAGACAAATGGATCACAGTATCAGAAGTCCTCATCGCCGACACAAAACGACTACAACTAAAACGCCTGCGTCTTCGCCGGAGAGTGAAGCGCACCTCCATGCCCACGCCTCACCAGCACCATTACCAGCGATACCTGCAGCCCGAAGGCGTCATCACCCCGGGAGAAGAGGAAGACGATCAGGAAGAGGAGGTGATGGAGGAAGAGATCGTGTGCGACGTCGATGACATCCTGGCTACCGCAATCGAACAGGTTATTGCCGCGGAAGAGGACGGCGCCTGCGGGTGCAAGTGTGCCATCCTCGGCGCGCTACAGAAAGTCGTTGGCGAGGTTGTGAGTGGTGAGATGGGAGAGAGGTGGGGCGGAAATGTATTGACCGAGGGTGTGAGCAAGTGGATCAGTGGTGTTGAAGAGGCAAATTGAGCGCTCTGGTACCTTTTCTTTTTTTCTTCTTTCTTTTTCTCCTAGGTGCTTTGGGTTTCGGTAGCGCATCATTTGTTTTTTTTTTCGGCTTTGCTTTGCTTTGGGGTCATGGGTCTGGGGGGGCTAGGGTTTGGGGCTCATCATTGTTTGTTTTGTGTGATTGTATTTGTTTTTGCGGCATTTTGGGGGTGTTCTTATTTTTGTTTGTTTGTCTGCTACTACTACTACTTTACTAATACGGGGTTTTTCTGGGGGGTTTTTTTTTTCTTTCGGTTTTGGGTGGTTCTTTTTTTTTTCTTCCCATTGAATTAGTAGATTGGCCCGGTGTTTTTTTGTACTTTTTTTTTCTGTTGCATGATGGATGGAACCGGTACCGGGACGGGACGGGGAAGGGGAGAGGGGCGTTTTTTGTGGGTTACTTTGTTTCTTTCGTTTGGGGGTTTGAATCATGTATTATTAGCTTTATACTTCTTAGTGGTTTGTAGGGGAGGAGAGTGAGGGATAATATATGGTGCTGTGTGTGTGATATTGATATAACTTATGATTTGATCGTTGAGTGAGTGAATATGCATGCTGGTTGGTGAGGGTAATAAATAGAGTCGAGTGATATCTCACATAACCAGCACAACATGAGGAGCAATATCTACGCGTGGTAGGCAATAAGGAATTCGAATTTATTATCAGAAAAGGAGTTGCACGTTATTCGATCAGGGTTTGATGCGGGGAGAGGGTTGGAGTGTTGCTATATTTGTGCCCACGTGCGCAGGTACCAGTTTTGACAGTTTATATCTCCTACTGCATGATATCGATGGGAAAAAAAGTATGTATATCGCGCACAAAGGGTCTCTCTGCAGGGAAACCACCCAGCAAACCGGTCTACCTATGCCCTGGTGTTTCTTAAACCAGGTTTTGTTTCTTTTGACGGTATAGTTATTGCAATGATGTGTAGAATCTTCATGTGTAATCACTCACCGAGCCCCGAGATTTTCCGGGCCTAAATACCAAGTTTTTTTTCTCAAGTGGATATCTCATCCCATGGGTATCAGGATCTCGTCGGTCTCGGGAAATCTTGTGTTTTGCCCGAGACGTGAGGGGGTGAAACAGCCGGACCGACTAGGACCGGGGCAGTGACCGGGGGGAGAAAGGAGGGGGAGTTTATACACGTGTACGTGTTGTTGTTGATCATGAACTATGGTAGGTTGATGTGTAATGTGGGTTGCGTGACTGGAGCAATAACAGAAGAAACGACCGGCCGCGGATATACTTCATTTGCTTGCCTGAATCTGTATTTCTTCAAATTTCCTGTCCAGCTGTGGTTAGTATTCTCCACTGCGCTGCTGTATTTGCGAATTGGAATTGTCTCAGATACAATAAGGTCGAACGATCTTTCAGTCCTGACTACGTGGGCACTCGGTATCCACCACTCCAGCTCCAAATGTGCTAGAGAATGATACGGATCCGGAGCATTGTCGTCCAGCCCCGAGTTTCCCGACTGGGGATCTCACATATCCAGGTTTTTTCAATAACATGGGACTTTAGATCTAGGAACCCCCTTCCCCAAATACCGGAATCCGTGTTTTGATATTCATACCTATCCACCCCACACCCCTCATTCCCTTCTGGAAAAATCCAACTCCGCCAACCAGAACCTTTCCAAATCATCACTATCCGCATTATCACCATCATCCTCCTCCCACTCCCCATCCTGTTCCCAGTCCATCACCCTCCATTTTGCCTCATCCATCACAAACTCCCGCAACTCCCACCCCAACAGCCCCACCCCCTCCGGCTTCCCAATAAGAATCTCCGCACCCCCCTGATACACCTCCGGCATCTGGCGGTACGCTGTGATCGTCTCGTCGACGGTGCGGAGGTATGACTCCCTGGTTGGTAGATCTACGAAGATGATTTTGTCTACGGGGGAGCGGCAGATGGGGCAGGGGTTGCGGCGCTGTGGTTTTTTATTAGCGGGTGGAGGGGAGGTTGAAAGTTTCGGGGTGAGGATACGATATTGTGAAGAGTGCATTCGACGCCTTGGTCGTGGGGGAGAAAAATCCACATCTCTAAGCATGCGTAGTGGAATTCAGAATGGTTACAATTCATGACCTGAGCCCTTGTGTCAAGCGGGACTGGTTCAGTACAGATGGCGCAATCTACTAGCGGGGCTGGGATCGTCATCGGGATTGATGAGCCCGAATATGTCGGAAGTGGGGATGTCGGGCCTTGTTGGTCCTCGGGGTTCGGGTCATCGGAATCGGTGCTCTGTTGACTTCTGGGGTTCTCGGGATCGGTACTACTTCTGTCGGGGAAGTGTGAATTGTCGGGACACATTCTAAAGGCGGGAGTGGTGGGGAGATACTGAGGAAGCTGTACCTGACGTCAATGTTGTAGCTTTATATGGACAATGAAAGCTAAAGACAATTCAAGTTGAAGGAGACGGCGTCACAATTGAAGTGAGTATCGTCTTAGAACGGGTACAGTCGAGTGAGTAGCTGTGTTGGCGCTTGCAAAGGGGGGGAAACCGTAATATGTTCGGGGGCGAGCGGTTGGCGGTTAGCGGGCACTTCGGAGAAAATGCTTACTTCCACGATGCCATTGATTATTCACTGGAGACCCGCTGAATACGTGTTTTGTCACATTGAGGTGTAGTCAACCCAACTAGCGAGAATTCGAAGGGGGATAAATTATACATATGTACCAAATTCCCTTCCTTCTACTTTCTCGCTCGCTTTGTTTCTTTTTTAGAGCGTTCTATCAATAGGTGTCTCCAAAGAAGTCTCCGTTGCACGTTGCAGATGGAGTAAAACAGAGCGCGCTGCTAAACAGCATGTCCGTCGCCTCCTTTTTTACTACATGTATGTACACACAAACAAGGCTCGGATTCTCAGTACAAACTAGAGTCAAATTCAGAATGAAGTTCAAAAAGTTATTCCTATCTTCCTTGCCACAATCACGGGTCACATTTACCATGTACTTCTAATGGGTTGGTTGGTTAATGGAAGTTCCTGAACTGGTTGGATCTGATACCTCATGATCCATCACTTATTATAGGTTTCCGGATGTCTGACAGTAACTCGCGATAGTCACGTTTCTTTCCCACGCGAAACAGGTACGCTGGCTTCCGTACCTGCATAGCGACCTTACTCCTACTCTAATAGTTAGAGTAGTGCTCGCTACCCATTTCCAATAGGTGATACAACCAAACCGCCAAGATCTCCACCGCAGATAACCAAGCATTGCGGCACGAAAAGATGCGTTGAGAAATCGCTTGAAGCAATCAGAAAATTCCAACCATCGTTACTCCAGGACTCCCTATCGGTTCTGTTACAGCAAAACTTGACGAATCAAAAGGGTTTATCTCAGCCAACACCGAAGTCACTACGAACCAAGGCTGTACTGCACTCAACCGAGCTGCCCGGAACGGGTGTAAGGCCACGATACGACTGCTTCTTGACCACGGAGCAAACCTCCAGGCCACCGACAACAAAGGCTGGACTGCACTCCACTGGTCGGCCCATAACAAGGAGGAAGCCACGGTCCGACTGCTGCTCGATCGCGGAGCCAACCTTAAGGCCACTACGAACGAAGGCTCGACTGCACTCCACTGGGCGGCCCGGAGGTCGTCGGTGCAGAATGGTGACAAGGCTGTGATCCGACTGCTGCTCAATCGCGATGCCAACCTCGAGGCCACTACGAACAATGGCCGGACTGCGCTCCACTTGCAGCCACGAATGCGCACGAGCTGACCATAGTCCGGCTGCTGATCGGCCGAGGCTCCAACCCCGAGGCCACCACGAGTGAGGGCAAGACGGCGCTGGACTTGGTATACTGGGATAAAATACGTAAGATCGAGACTGCGCATATGGTGCAGCTATTACGGCACCCCTACCACCCACGTGCACCGGCTTCGCTATTACCGCAATGTTCGAATTTGTAACGTTCATGCATGCTCTCAATGTTGGGTAGGTATCCCCAACATGCTCGGTTTTTGTAGATTGGTTGTAGAACTCAACTCTGGCAATTGGACTTGTCGATCGACTGAAGTGACCAATGGTAAATACATTGGTTCGCCACAGATCGGCGTTTGAACTAATTAGCGATACTCTCATCCGCCGTCTGAGTTCTGCAACTAATCTACAAAGTGTAGGGATACTGGTATTTGCTGGCCAATTGGTTGGATATTCTACTGTCTTCTTGGTGCCTTTCTTTCCATTCCCTAGATGATATCTCTGCTCGAAGCTGTTATTTGTGCAGTCATTAATTGATTAGTGCAATTTTGTGTGATTTTCGTTCCCACACTTAGCTCGTTCCTCATACGCGGGGGAGATTGCCGAGCGAGGTTCGGAGAGATGCTGGGTATGAGAAAAGTTGGTGTAACCATGAACACATCTATTAATTAAGCAATGGATAAGATTGAATTTTCTGAAAGATTTTGATTTTAATGTTTCTGAGAGTTCTACCGGGAACTGGCCGCGCAGTGCTCTCACCAGATACCTATCTTAGGTACTAAGTATATGAGAAATTCTTACCCAAACTCCCCGAAAGCCGGAAATTAGAGTAGAAAACGTGTCGTCGCGTCTGTGGTGTGCGATTTATCGTGACAGCAACAGCTACGGCGGCGACGGCGGCGACGAGAGAATGACAAACAATGCCTGAAAGCTGGGGCCCAAACGATTGTATATAAGTTACTCAAAGGAGGGCGTTCGTTGTGCATGTGGATGAGTATCGTACTAGTGTGAGATGATTGATCGATTTTAGAATTTGGGAGATCGTTCGAACATAACGTTATAGGTATGTACTTATTTTACGAGCAACATGCATGCAACATCAACTCCACTATTTACGGGGAGAAGCACATCGGCTCGGATGTGTGAGCTCGAGTCTCTGAGCTCATGAGATCTGTTATAAAGCATTTGTTGATTGCGTCTTTTTCTCTCTCGATCTCCATCCTCTCACGATCTTGCCCTTGCAAGCTTGACTCCCTCTTCCTCCAACTTAATTGACTTCTCACCATCGGCCGAACCTACTTAGCTTATTTTCTTTCCGGATCCTGCCTTTGTGCATGTGTGGCCAATATATATTTTTTAGAATTCCAGGGCGAGTTTCCCTTCCTAAAGCCGCGTTGCGTTAAGATTTAACAAGAGAAATATATGCAAAGCGTGACTCCCAAGTGTTTTGGGTCCGTGAATACCGATCGATCGCGATGTAAAGTAACATTTGCTGTCTAAGACTAACGAAGGATTCACCACCCGCAATATCGATTCTCACAACTCTATGACCAAGAGATGACCTGGTCAAAAGTTCTCGGTTTTATTGTAAAGTACTTCTCATAGACTTGTTCCAAGAACAGATGCCCAGTCGCTGTTCTGTCAGTTATATAAATTCTGCTTGACTCATTCAAACGATCATACACACTTAATAGGATGATATTCTGATACATCTATGAACAATTGCAAACCAAAGAACATCGTATTCGTCTTGGAAGAGATGGAATAATATAAAATCTGCATCGACATGCATGAATACATAAAAGACAAGATAAAAATACTTCCGCAAACAGACAGTTATTCTCCTTGCCTATACCACATGCTAACAGATCTGAGGTGTACACCTCTCCAAATATCTCGATACCTCGCTATCTGATGCCGCTTCGGAACCTCTGGAATTCCTTCTCTCCTTGTACCGGCGAGGCCCGGTTGTCTGAGGACGATCCTGTACCTAGTTGAATATGTCGAATGGGCAAACCGAGCCATAATCCGGAGACTGGAGCTGACCATCTTCTAGATCTGGTACTCTGACCCATGGCAAGTACACTTCTTATTCGCAGGCGACAGCAACTTTCCAATCTCCCAAATTTCCGTCGGGGAGCGCACAAATGGTGCCGGAAACTTTAAAAAAACATCCAGCAGCGTTCCCCCTGCTCTGAACAGCGCGGTATCAGGCACAACTCGATTCACATCAGCGCCGTATTCCACCAGCGTCTTAAACATATCCACAGAGCAACCCGCACAGATTGCTCGATAAAGCTGGCTATCGAATTCATCTTCCACCCTCTCAACTAGTGCGCCGCTCTCAAGAAGCAAACGCACAGCCTCCAATCGATGTGTCACCACTGCCCCATCGAGAACTTTTCCCCATATGCTGTTGAGTTCGATATCTGCACCATGTGCGAGAAGTATGCGCATCGCTGGGATGTTTTCCGCATTTGTTGCTACCGCTAGTGGTCTCTTCCTGAGAGAAATACTGGATAAGGCTTCGACGTCCGCGCCGGCATCCAGCAGGAGACGAACCAAATGGGCCGATTCGGGCAAAATCCTGCCAAAATCGTATTTCATTACGGCCGCATGTAGAGCAGTTCCTCCTCCCTCAACCGTTGCGTTAACGTCCGCTCCCATCTTAAGTAGAGCTTTCACCGTATTGATTTTCTCGAGGCTAACTGCTGTGATCAATGGTGTAGGATCGGAAAACTCTGCCGCATACCACTTGGCCGACCCCCTTCCAAGTAACTTCGTTTCCACGCTCGCACCATAGGCCAACAAACGAGCGACTGTTTCTGGTCGATCGTTCTCAATCGCCCAATCGAAGGCGGTGTCGCGGCATTGGATCCTAATGAGCGTACGGAACGGGGACGCCCGGAATTGGAAGCGAGTATGAAGGAAGGGATTATGGACCTCAGCTGCTTTGCCCCAGCCTTTAACAGGTTTGCAGAACCGTGTTGTCGGCATGGGTATCCAGTTGTCTTTGTCCTTGCCACCAGAGCGATAGAAGCAGTCAGGGCAGTAAAATCCCGAACATGGCTCTGGTTTTTGCTGGGTTATCTCAGTTTTGTAGAGTATAGGGTTGCAGAGAAGGTGGAAGAACTTGTTTGTGCGGGAGAGAGAATTCAAGTCCTTTGGGGAATTGATGTTTTCGGCTATGATGAACAGAAGTTCGGTTGCGAGCGCTGGTAAGGCCATGGCTTTATCTTCAGAACGAAAAGGCGACTGAGATAGCTTGACTGGTGAAGGGATAGATGGTTTGGAAGGAAACTGGGCAAAGTTGTGGGGATTTATACTGCGATTGTCAATTTTGCATTAAGCTTCTTCGATTCTAAACGACGCTGAATTCTATGAAATATAGGATTTCAAAAAAATAAACTACTCAACGGAAATTTAAACTCTTTCGTCACAGCTGTCGTCATGAATACGACGGTCTAGATCTCCGCAACCCTTGCAATTGCAATTAGTGATCATGAATATGATGCGTAGAGCAACTCGCAATCGAATTTGCCCTGGGGCATAGCTTAGCTTTCTCTTGGGTTCTCTGGATATTCTAGAAGCACTGGAATAGGAAGATGGCAATTGACCTTGAGCGAGAGTGAATTGTTATATTATAGAGGTCAACGAGTGGTACAGTACAGTCACTGACCGTCCGTGACAAATCTTAAGGTAGTTTCGCCTGTTGTTGGCGTCAACAGTCATGACAATGGATTCACCCAACCTTAGAGTAAATTTACCTTCTAAGTATGTATGGGATTCGTCAACGAAAAAGTGGTGAGAACCAAAGGTGTGGGTCGCCCATCTAAACGTAACAAGTTAGCACCAACTTTAATGCTATCTCTTGATCTAATCAATCCCATCTTATCTCTCGCTCTGTATTCAAGCATGTCCAACGTCCGGTATTACTCCTAGCTAGGAAAATTGGTAGATTCCTTATCACTCAAGTATCTGTGCACATCAAAGCATATTCCGTGCCTGAACCCATTCAACACCCTTCTCCAGCCCCCTCCCACACCTCTGCATTATACCCGACAACAAGTGCTCTGTACTCATCCCCCGCTTTGACCCAGCCCTTAATCCCTCCCTCAAGCGCAACACTTTTCACGTTCTTATCTCCCTTTTCGTCAATAATATCTTGCAGCCATCCCGCAACCCTGGGTCCCCTACCGGCCGACGAGCCTACGAGACCTTGTTAGCACATATATCCTACCATTGAGATAATCCATACGTACCGCAGTAAGAAATCACCATCTCAACACCAGCGGCATGGATAAGGTCATAGACCGCCTCTCTGGTGGGATAGAGAGAGTGTGCGGGAAGGTTGATAGAGTGTTTAATAGTTCCTCCCTATTTACCCGATTAGCTCGGTAGCTTTGGAAGGAGCGGGGAGAGAAAACCTCAAAGTCGGTTCGGCGCACGTCAACGAGGATGAAGTCCTTCCCCGGAGTTTTAGTAGAGAAGAGAGTAAGAGTATCTTCACGGGATATGAACGCAGGAGGTGACATGGGCTTGGGAAAGGCGGCGTGCCAGGGCTGTTGTTCGGAGGCCATAATTCTTGACTTGTGAAGAGAGAAGCGTGCAGATGAAGAGAAATGTCGAAGATGTCGATAAAATAATTGGGAAGAAGGTAGTTTATGAAAGGTCATGATCTGTCTGGGATAATCACGCAAGCAGCTCCTCACAAGGTGGGGAGTGGTGGTATAGGGTTCCGATCCCTGCCCTTTTTTCTACCTGAAGTAAGCAGCCAATCAAATGTGGGCAGCGACATCACAGATAGTGGCAACCAAAAATCCAACTAAAAATGCTTAAAAGGGATAAATATCGATAATCAACACTACTCCCAGCTTCCCTCAACTTCAGCTTCACCTACAACTCGACAACACAATGACGGCCATGCAGAACACGGACGAGAAGAAGCTTGAGGATGGAGATGGGTGCAGGGTGCAAAGTAAGTTCCAATTTTTGTTGTGTCCAGACGATTTCTCATGATTATTTTTCAAGCAGACCAGCTGCAGGCAAAAGAAGCTTCCACTTTCAAACAACTCGGATTCCTCGACCGCTACCTGGCGATCTGGATTTTCCTGGCGATGGCCATAGGGATCATTTTAGGCTATTTTGTTCCTGAGACTGGACCTGCGCTTCAGCGCGGCCAGTTCGTCGGCGTTTCGGTCCCAATAGGTACGCACCTCACTACTTATTCCTTCATCACTCTCCCATTGTCATCGTATCTTTCATAGTATCCTCAGGGTGGTCAGGGAAGCTAACGCCTATGAAACAGCCATCGGCCTTCTGATCATGATGTACCCTATCCTTTTGAAAGTCCGCTACGAGGCCCTACCCGCCCTTGTCCGTCTCCGCGAACTCTGGCTCCAGGTCCTCTTTTCCGTCATTGCCAACTGGATCATCGCGCCGCTTCTCATGCTGGGTCTCTCTTGGGCGTTCCTCCCAGACCGTCCCGAACTCCGCGAAGGTCTCATCCTCGTTGGCGTTGCCAGATGCATAGCGATGGTTCATCATCCCTATCGAACAAATAACCACTTCTCTTGCTAATTTAACCAGGTATTAATCTGGACCGACCTGGCAAAAGGCGACGGGGAATACTGTGCTATGCTTGTTGCAATCAACTCCTTACTGCAGATTGTTCTCTTTGCTCCCTTAGCTGTGTTTTTCATCCGCGTTGTATCGCACTCCAGCACAAACATCGACATCAGCTACTCAATAGTTGCGAAAAGTGTCGCCGTTTTCCTCGGGATTCCATTGGGTGCTGCTGTCATCACTCGGTTCACAGTCCTCTTTGGCCTCTTTAAGGGTGCCCATGATAAATGGAACCGCAACTTTATCCGCTGGATCGCTCCATGGTCGTTAATTGGACTTCTGTTTACGATCCTGGTTCTCTTTGCCTCCCAGTCCCGCAATGTCGTTGGGAAAATCACATCCGTACTCAGAGTCTGCCCCCCGTTGATTGTTTATTTCCTTATAACCTTTGCGGCGAGCGTGGCGGTCTGTAGGTTCCTTGGTAATGGTGGGAATGCGAAGCGGAAGAGGTGGAGCTATGGAAAGACTGTTACGCAAAGCTTGACGGCGGCAAGTAATAACTTTGAGTTGGCGATTGCGGTTGCTGTGGCGTGTTATGGGGCAGGGAGTGAACAGGCTCTGGCAGCGACGGTGGGGCCGCTGGTGGAGGTTCCTGTGCTTTTGGCGTTGGTTGAGGTTATGAAATTTTTGAAGAGGAAGATGAAGTGGGAGGACGAGGATGACGAGTAAGTACGATGAGGAGGTGGAATTCGAAATGGGATAGAAATGTATGGCTATGTTTCTTTGGCGATCGGTGAGATGAGGATAATTAGTTACAAGGCACGGAGGCGGCTTCGCCGCCTTAACTTGTCATGTGCCTACCGCTGTGTATTGACCACTGTGTATAAATCATTATGGTGTCCACCACTCTGCTGTACATCCACCACTCTGCTGTACATCCACCACTCTACTATACATCCACCACTCTGCTGTACATCCACCACTCTGCTGTACATCCACCACTCTGCTGTACATCCACCACTATATATCTATTACTGTATCTCTATAGTTGTGAGGATATCACTGGGAGTATGTACTTCAGTGTCTGAAGCTGTATGTCTAAACTCTGTATCTACCATAGTGTGTTTACACTGTTTGTTTCCCTCCCACAGAGTGGCAGGATTCCACCACTCTACTGTGCATCAACTGCCATATATTTATCACTATATATCTATTAGCTACTTAGTATAGCTGTGTATTCACCACTTGGTATTAAGTACCACTGTGTTGCCACCAGTACAGTATAATTCTCCAGTTTTCCATAAAGTCTCTGAGTTTTACTTTGATCACAAAGCAATGTATACATGTAACATAAATAATTAGTCCCTCTTTCACCTCACAATATCCAATTTACAATATCTTCAGTAGTCACAGAGTGGTTGTGGAAAAGTGGATTCAAGTGGATCACCCAATGAAAAACGGTTCCAACCCGGAAACGACCGGGTTTTAGGTGCAGCAGAGCCTCATTTTTGATCGGCCCCCAAAATCCCATATTTTCTGCTCCAATTAAAGAATTGAGTTCTGATTGGATTGCGATATGTTATATACATAGATTATTTAGTTTTGGATGCTCTTTCACCTCCTAGTCTTAGATTTGTAATCCAATCAATATTCGTTCAGTCGCTGTGAAATTATGCCAAAAATTACGCCAAAATCACTGGTTTTCCACAGCGACTCAACGAATATTGATCAGATTGCAAATTGGAGACCGGTAGGTTAAAGAGCATCCAAAACTGCATAATTTACGTATATATCATATCGCGATACGATCAGAACTCAATTACTTAATTGGAGCGATAGATTTGGAGGTGGAACCACTGTAGTCTGGGTTTTTGATGTGGTAAAACCCATTGCAATGGACCGGTTCTGGTTCCAACCCTAACCCAGAACCATTCTAACACTAATCTGTTGTGGTGGAAAAGTATCGATATTTAGTGGATTTTGAAGGCTTTTCTAAAGAGGCCCATTCAAAATTGGAGATATCGTAAAATAGAAACTGAGGGGTGAAAGGGTGACAACTTATATGTATTTCACATATATATTGTTTCATGATTGGAATGAAACTCAGGGATTTATTTGAGCTTGAATATTTGGATTTCGCTGATAAGAATGTTTTTTTAGCAGGGATATACTGCGAACCAACCAATGAGAATGCTTCGTGCGGACATTGCATGATCACATCCACCTCCTTACTATTATATAATATAATGATACCGTTATCATATAGGCTGCTGTTTCATACAGTTTTACTGTCAGCACTGGTATTTTACATGTACAAATTTCCTCGTCAACAAGGACCGCATGTTGGGTGGTTGTGATAATACAGCATATGCAACTCAAGCCTCCAGGTGGGGTGGGCACCAATTACAATGGAGCGCGACCACACTCTTCCTAACCTCGTATCGCTAGGCTTTGAGTACTTCACAAATGTGCCAATATTCGTGCCCGGTGAGGGACCGGCATGGGAGTTTAACTCTTTCCCAGCATTAGCGTCAGTTGCAATGTTGTTCCAGTACACGGTGCAGAGACCCAATCTTTGCTCACATGTCCAGTTACCAGACTACCAATCTGTGTTGGAAGTAGCCGGCGAGTATAGTCCAGAAGCGATAAAGTATTAAGAATCCCTATAATTCTCTATCCATATTATCAACAGCAAATATGTCCGTCACTAGCACTGGTCGACCTCAGATGCGGGGTCGAGCAGATTTCCAACAATGAGACAGAAAGTGCAATATGCAATCATGGAATGTCACTCATTCGAAGATTGCGTACCAATACGCCACCGTGCACCTTTCGTGTGCGGATGTGCGGATATGCAACTACCTCTACGCCTGTTCGTCGTTTATTTCCTGAGTTGAGTGTGGTTTAGCGGGGTGGCTGGAGAATGGTGTCGCCTATAGCTGCTGCATCGCTTCCACCTCATCGATTTCTCACCGGTTTTGAGACTTTGAATCCTTAATTCTCTTATTTCCTGTTCGCTTCTGATTTCTATTTTCCTCGTCTTTCTCCTCTTCCTCCCCCTCCTCTGGATAATACTAATCTCTTACTCAGTAAGGGGAAAGTATAGCATCGTATATTGCACTTCTGAAGACACCAAAAAGATATGTGGGCGGTGGCGCCTGCACAGCGCACGAATAGGCGCCTACTTTCTTTCAACTTATCTTCTTCTCCGGAAGTCGGCTCACATTCGAATTTAGTTATGGACTGCATTTCTACCCATGACTTCCATAACCGGCATGCAGAAACGGCAAAATCGTCCGGCCATGCAGCATGAACTGCGGCATATCTCCTCCACATTGCAGAATTCTGGTATTCTAAAACATTGAGATTCAGCATGTGAACGAGCTTCTGTCAGACGGCTTTTTTTTTTTTTTTTTTCGCTGATAGGCTACACGCAAGTGAAAATATAGCCGTCTGACTAGGGCGCCGGAGTCTCTACATACATTTCAGAAGTCAGATATTCTAAAATATATAGACGCGTTGGGTCCAGTTCATTCGATTTACCTTTGAACCTTCGAACTCTACGATAGAATATCTTTTTATACGCTCAGCAAACGGATTAGTTGCATACTAATTCTTCACACCAAATCTGCCGTGCCAAATTGAAAAAACATCCACAATTGCACCTTGCATCAGTGAGTCACCCACAAAATACGATAGAAACTGCACTTTTATGTACTCCATCACCGGAATTCGTGCCCTGGTCATCTACCTGGCCAGTGATTCGTTGAATCGAATCCCGCATGTTTGATCGAGCGAGATAATCATTCCGAACCGCGAAGCTGCATATTATGATGGAAGGGCGTTCTCATCTGTTCTTTGTTGGAGAGGGGTAAGGAGAATTTTGAGTGGGGGGGGGGGATTTGGTGGGATTGGAAGTGGAGAGGCTTTTTATTATATATCTTCGACATTCCCTTCCCTCCAATCCCTATAGCTACCCACTTCCTGACCTGCCGCAATCTCTCTACAAACCGTTTCTTTTTGCCGCACCAATCAACAACCAACAGACACTTAGCATCTCCCCTCCCTGCCAAACATCGTTTCAACAATGTCATTAACACCAGGTGAGCTCCCACGAGGCAGTCGAGTCTACCAACAGCACTTTCTACAAGAAGCAGAAGACTTACCAATTGATATACAGTAGCATCAGGAAAAAAGCGGCCCGCACCAACCTCGCCCTTAACCCCCCCTCCAACGACCAAGCGTCGTGCGCGAAACCAAAGCTGTAGCCGTAGCCGAAGCCGAAGCCGAAGCCCAATCGGCGAGTATCCCACAATAGAAGTAGCCTGCGCGGCTCTTACAAACACTTTCGGTGTTCTCAAACACTATGAAAACGGGTTGTGGATACGGCACAATCGGATTGAGCAAAAAGAACACCAACAAGCGCGTGCGAAGCAAGAGCTTGAAGAACAGAGGAAGAAAGTTCAAAAAAGAGAAAAGAATGCAGAGAGAAAGGAGAGGGAAATTGAGGAGAACGAGGTGCGCGCGAAGCAAGAATTGGGGGAGGAGAGGAGGAAGGTTCAGAAAAGAGAGAGGGATGCGGAGAGAAAGGAGAGGGAAACTGAGGAGTACGGGGCGCGAGCGAAGCAAGATCTAGCAGAGGAGAAGGTGAAGATTCAGAAAAGAGAGAGGGATATTGAGAGAAGGGAGAGGGAATTGCAGGCGGAGACGGAGAGGCAGTGGGAAAAGTACAGGGACGGGGAGAGAGAAAGGGCTAGGAAAGAATTTGAGGAGAACAGACAGTTGTACCGACAAGATATGGAAAAGAAGCAGGGGGAGATAGATCAGCTTAAAGTCCAAGTCCGGAACTTCAAGGATTGGTTTGAGAAGTGTGGGGTGAAAGGTACGAGAATGCTCGAAACTATTTCGAGTGGAGAAAATTTGCGCGTAAGTCCTGCATAAAATTTTATTGAAATCCTGGGATATCGATATCGGAGTTAGTTTTTTTTAGGGTCTTGTATAATTATATGCGAGCATATTAGTATGTACGGTTATATAGCATACCAAATTGATTGGGGTTAGACAGCTCGTCTCATGGCTCCAGTTTCAATGATTTACCAGTAGAGTCAGGCACAAGACTATCCCTCAGCTTCCAGGCGACACGCTTCACGGATTTGGAACAGCACAGAGGCACTCCAACAGCCGGTGTACATTTTCACTAATGGGCCGAAGCCCCAAACAGTCTCCCCTCCTCTCCTCCCTACCCTCACACCGCCACCCAACTCACCCTCTCCTCCCCCACATCCTCCTCCGCCTCCTCCCACCCCACATTACCCCCCCCCCCCCAAGTCCCCCCCGGCCTCCGCACCCCGATCCTCTCCGCCGCACCCCTGCCCCTCCCCCTGCCGCTCATGTCGACGAGCTCGACCTCGGCTTCGAGGTCGCACCGTCGACGGACAGGGGGAGTGCAAAACTCCAGCAACCCATTGGCGTTGCGCCGAAGCGTCGTGTTGAAGTCCATTCCTTGATGGACTTGGCGGTATCGCCGGAAGTAGGCGGTGGTCTTGCGGTGGCCATGTAGGATTATGGCCCCCGCCATGAGGAAGACGAAGGTGAACGAGACGACTATTCCGGCGGCAATTTGTCCGCCTTTCGAAAGGCGGAAGTGGTGATAGTAGGAGGCTGCAGCGGACGACGAAAATGATCGTGTCGTTGAGGTTGTGCTACTGCCGGTGGTAGTGAGCAAGAGGACGGATGTAAAAGAAGGGTGGTGAGAGGAGGTTGAGGTTGCTCTGAAGGTTACTTACGAGTGGTAGTACAGGTATTTATAGACGGAGGTTGTGGTTGGAATAGAATGGTGCTGCGTATTGTAGGCAGACGTTATGTCATCTCCTCTAGACTGAAAGGTGACTAGGGTGGTAGTATGATAGTTAAACTTGTAGACGGAGGTTGACACTTGATGATGGTGCTGCTCGTTGTATGCAGACTTGTAGGCAGTCTTGTAAACAGACTTTACTCCGCCTTTTCCAGGCTCAAAGGTCGTTGGGGTAGCCGTGAATCTCGGATCATGATGATAATGGTAATAGGTAGTAGTGGTTGACAATCGATTGTAATGGTGCTGCTCGTTGTAGGCAGACGTTACGTCATCTTCTCCAGACTTGTAGGCGGCTGGGACGATAGTGAATGATGGATCATGACGATCATGAAAGTTGTAAATACCGGCTGAAATCTGATGATAACCGTGCTGCTCGTTGTAGGCAGACTTAAACTTGTAAACAGACTTTACTCCGTTCTTTCTAGACTCAAAGGTCGTTGGAGTAGCTGTAAATGCCGGATCATCATGATACTGGTAGGTTGTGGTTGAAAATCGATTGTAATAGTAATGTTGCTGCTCGTGGTAGGCAGACTTTACGTCATCTTTTCCAGATTTGAAGACGACTTTGAACGATGAAACATGAAGATTGCGATAATTGTAGACGGCAGTTGAGATTTGATGACCGTGCTGCTTATTGTAGACAGACGTTGCGTCTTCTTCTTTAGACTCGAAGGTGGTTGGGATAGCCGCGAATGATGGGGTATGATAATAACGATAATTGTAGACGGCAGTTGTGATTTGATGTTGCTCGTTATAGACAGACTTTACGTTATTGTTTCCGGACTCGAAGATGGTTGTAGTAGCCATCAATGATTGACCATGATGATTGCGATAATTGTAGACAGCAGTCGAAATTTGATGACCGTGCTGTTCACTGTAGACAGATTTGTAGGCAGGCTTTACGTCGTGCTCAAAGGTAGTTGGGATGACTGTAAATTCTGGATGATGATTGTGAAACTTGTAGACAGCGGTCGAAATTTTATGACCATGCTGTTCATTATAGACAGACTTGGCAGACTTTGCGCCGTATTGTCTAGACTCGAAGGTGGTTGAAATAGCCGTAAATGATTGATCATGGCGATAATGAAACTTGTAAAAAGCGGTTGAGATCTGATGACGGTACTGCTCATTATAGGCAGATTTTACGCCGTCTTTTCCATGTTGGAAGGCTGTACTGGTTGGGGTAGCCGTGAAAGCTGGATCATGGTGATAATAAGACTTGTAGATGGAAGTTGAGGCTTGATGATGGTGCTGCTCGTCATAACCAGACTTTACTCCGTCTTGTCCATACTCGAAGGTGGCTGGAATGACAATGAATACTGGGTCATGATGATTGTGAAACTTGTAGGCTGATTTTACGCCGTCCTGTCCATGCTCGAAGGCTGTACTGGTTGGGGTAGCCGTGAAAGCTGGATCATGATCATAATAAGGCTTGTAGACAACGGATGAGATCTGATGATAACCGTGCTGCTCGTCATAGCCAGAATTGTAGCCAGACTTTCCACCGCTTTGTCCAAGCTCGAGAGCGGTACCAGTTAGGATAACCATGAAAGCAGGACCGTGATGATAATAAGGCTTGTAGACAGCGGATGAGATCTGATGATGGCCGTGCTGCTCGTTGTAGACAGACGTTACGCCATCTCCTCCAGACTCGAAAGCAGCGGAAATGACAGAAAATGATGGATGAACCTCGTAAACAGACTTTCCATCATCTTGACCAAGCTCGAAAGCAGGATCATGATGATAGTAAGACTTGTAGACAGCCGATGAAACACCGATCTGATGATGACCATACTGCTCATTGTAGACAGCGGATGAGATCTGATGATGATCATGCTGGTCATTGTACACAGACTTTCCACCATACGCGTCTTGTCCAATTTCTCGAGTAGTCTCGTTCTTGACCACTGCTCCGCCAAGAGAAAAATGGATGAACAGCGGGAGGAGAGTGATGAGAAATGCGTTTCGCAACATTGCGGGATCCCGAGATGATGAATGTAGATGCCGAGATGGATGAAACACGTTAACGGGGATGCCGAGAGATGGAAGAGAGTGAAGTGTGCCGAGAAGAAAGAAAGAGAAGTCGTGGTGGTTTTGTTTCCCCCCCCCCCCAGATGATATTGATGTGTGTCCCTATCTGCATTCATCGCTGTATGCTGTATGTGTGTACTCCTTTCCTTTTCGTATGAACATACATCGGTGTATGTATGGATGTACATATGTATGTATCGACGCAAATTGCACTACTTCTCACTCGCCTTTCCCTATATCAGCGTTCCCAATACAGCGAGCACTGCAAGCCGCGTCCTTGATTCTCTATATGCGTAATAACTGTAACATCCGGATGAATGCCTTGTAGAGATTATGGTACTGGTATTCCATAACTCCGTGCTCTACCAAAACCTCAGCTAGAGACGAAATATCCCGGGCGTCGTCTCGTCTCGTGCCGAACAATAATTTCGGCTCTGGCTAAAGCTTTCATGCCATATGAGAGAACGGCTGATTGGGCCAATATGAATCCTTCTGGATTCACCCTTAGACGATGCCAGCCTTAAAGACACTAAGTGGAGCTCATATCGAGTATGTACGCCGAGGCGCTCGATCGTCCTAGAAAATTATCATCTGCAAAAACCCAAGTATCGACCATCTCATACTTGAATAATAAGTGTTCATACGACTAACCTACGCAGTCCTATTTTTCAAGATTCTCCATCAACATTTTAACTACCCCCCCACCAAATTTAAAATAATCCAT
>MU122163.1:216072-236578 GCA_014904905.1 Wilcoxina mikolae CBS 423.85 | reverse complement strand
CCCTCCCTATCTCCCTAATGCGGCGCCGTATACCCCGGTCCACTCCCTCCCATCTCCCTCGCATGCATACTCCTATACGTATGTCTTCCAGGGCCCATATGTTTCCCCCCATAACTACTCCCAACCCTTTTCGACTCAGCACCTACGGGCAATTGATGTCCAGTCCCTGTCAACACTTCCCCAGTGTACCCCTGATAATCCTCCGGTCCATTCGGCATATCGACGACATTGTCTGAACCACCCGGGAAATGGAAGGAAGGATCGATTTTTAGCTTCTCCGCACGCGCGGACGAGGACTCGGTTGGTTGCGTGCCGGCCGAGGAGGGGATGGTGGTGCCGCCGCGTGCGGACATTTCGGCGAGTGTGCCGCCGAGGTAGGAGTCGTCTTGGGATTGGGGTTTGGACATGGTTGGTGTTTGTGGAGGAGACGGGGAGAAGGGGAGGGGGGGTTATATATGAAGGGAGGAGGAAGTGGGAATGAGGGAGTGTTGACGAGATGGGAGTGCCCCGAGCGTCTCCGTGGTGTGACGTATGGTGATGTTGATGGAATGATTAGAGTTTGGAGGATTTCTGGAGCCGGATCACGGATTCTCATTTATTCAAGTATGGATGGTCGGTTTTTTTTTTTGGGAGGACGTGAGCGCCCTCATTAATGACCGGCATAACCCTATGGTATAAGATTTGTATGGAAAGTGAATAAGTTATATGAAACCATGTCCCATGGAAAAGACAACATAGAAGTAGAAGTTCTCTTCTGTGATGAGTCAGTTACGACGTGGTCTAAATGAGAAGAATCATGATGACTGATTCCTTACCAGTAGTTAGAACTCCAGTTTCAGTCGCATGACATATCACGAAATTGTTACCATTGTGTATGGAAGTTCTTCATGGCGAGACGTGTTTTCTTAGTCCCACTGGATGCTGCCAGCCATTCTCGCCACCCTGTGAACTAGTTCCTCCTGCTCGTCGTCGTTACCGTCCCAGGACATAGTAGCAGCGAACTCCGCGCGGTTACGGCGGGAAGATGCCACCGGAGTTGGCGGCAGGCGCGGGGAGTCCGAGGATGTGCTTCGGAACAGGTTCGTACTTCAGCGCACCGGCATCGAGCAACGCCTTTGCTAATTCTGCCTTGGCGCCTATAGCTCCAGAGTTGATGGCACAATAACCAGTGTTCCTGATACGATGGCGGTCGGGCCGGTCTATACCAAGGGCGGTTTTCATAAATCACATCTAGCCGATCTATGAATCTGCCACTACTAATCTAACAGGCTGTAGATATCTGCATATCGCGTACTGTGACTCTATTTTGAAAACGCCACTCCTCACGGACCACGTCTGCCACAATTTCTAGATAACTGCCGGCTATCTTTAGATGTCTGCAGATAACCATCGCCAGGGAAGATATCTGTAGATGTCTACGGTCATTGTCAGTTATCTTTGCCAAGGCAGATTCCACAGATATCTGTAGATATCCAAACTTTTGGATGCCCCATCTGACCGGTCT
This sequence comes from Wilcoxina mikolae CBS 423.85, assembly GCA_014904905.1. Taxonomy (NCBI): domain Eukaryota; kingdom Fungi; phylum Ascomycota; class Pezizomycetes; order Pezizales; family Pyronemataceae; genus Wilcoxina; species Wilcoxina mikolae. Next base: position 235,074 of record MU122163.1, on the reverse strand, counting down.
ATGCCAAGGGCGGCTTTCAAAAAGCTCCGCCGCATCTGACCGGACTACAGATCTGTAGATTGCTCGGCGGTCGATCTGATCGGTTAGGAACACTGTCAATAACTGCTGGCACTGAGGATGAATGTGGACTTTTTTGACTCGGCGACCCAAACGCTTTTTCGTCCGTCAGACCATAGGAGCCAATATTCTCAGCCGGACGGAAGAGCGCAATCCTGTTCTCCTTAAAGGGCAACCGGATGGGAAGAAGGAGGATATAGCCGGGGCCGGCAGTAGGCGCGAAAGTTGAGTTCGCTGGGACCTGAGTATTCGATGGCGCTGGTGTCTGATAGAAGATCAACTTTAGGTTCTTGAAACCGAGGAGGTTGCTGACATTGGCGGTATCCATAGTCAGGCTGTCGAAACGCAGTGTGAGGGGAGGAGGAGGGCAAGGAGACAGTGAACGGGCGACGGAGGATAAGATCACCAGAGATGGTGAGCGTTGAGGAAGAGCTTTTGCAAAGTGGGTCAGAAGCTTAACACGTGCCAGTGTCCGTTGAGAAGAACCCCCGAAGGCGAAGGAAACGAAGGATCAAAGGCCACGAAAGACGAGAAGAAGACAAGGCGTGGAAACGAAAGAAAATAGATTCGAAAGGGTGAGAAAACCCAAATTTCCAGTCACGGAACACTTCTGCGAGTGAGTATATATGACCGGTCTCATACTTAAGTTACCATACATGCATACATCTTCTCAATCAATCATAGTTCCTGAAGTCTTTACGAAAAAATATTCACCTCCAACCTAAATAACATATCCACCATCAAAAAAACCCCATCACCACTCAATTCCGTCCAACTACCCCCCTCCCAACTCCTTCTGCATCTGCCTCTCCACCTCCTCCCCCACCTTAAACACCCCCACCCCCACCGCCCTCCTCTCCACCAACAGCGTCCCCCCCTTCACCACCCCCGGCCTAACCGTAACCCACTCCCTCCCCGCCAACACAGTTCTATACTCCTCACGCTGACACCGCATCGTAATCGCTAACGCAAACGCTTCCTTCACAATCTTCCACGGCTCCGCTTTTAGCGCACGTCGGCTTGAGGATGGTGTGCGAAGTGGCGAGAGGGTGTCAAAGATTGTGTCGACGACTTGGGAGCGCCAGTGGAGGAGGTGGGGACGTAAAGGGTCGTGCGGGAGCGTGAAGAGGTGTTTGGTGGTTTTTGCGAGGGTGGTGAGGAGTGGGGGTGGGTCTGGGGGGTACCGGTTGAGTCTGTGGTTTCTGGCTCGACGAGGGTATGGCAGTTGATGTGTTTCCTTGTGTCCAGTTCGGTGGAGTCGTCTAGCTTCCGTTTCTTTCCCACTGGTGAAGATGGGATCGAAATGGTTAAGAACCTATGCAATGCTTCGAATACTTCTTCGTGGAGCACGCGGTATATGATTGCTACACATAGCATCGCTCTGTGTTCTTCATCCTGTATCTTAAGCTTCCGAACATCCACCCCCTCTAACACCATCTGTGTATACGCCATAAACAAACCCTCCTCGTCGATTTTTCCAGCACCACTACTATACCCGGTATCAACCCACTCCTGGATACGTCGAAACAGTCCCGCCCATTCCTCGCAAAACCACCGATCCGAGTAGTCCGGGAGAAAAGGGAGAACTTGGTATTCTGCCAGATCTTTGAAGCTATTCGCCAACGCCGTACACTGCGGGTGTTCCCTCCCCCTCTGTTTCTGTTTCTGTTTTCCCTCCGCCTTCAGCGCAGCGACTTCCCGCAAAAGCTCTGCATTCCTTCTCTGGGTTTCAGTGAGGATTTCTGACACATCCGGCGGATTCGACGACCGCAGAGACGTGACGATCTTCCGCAGCGCGGCATTAGTTTCTTGAGATGTCCGCAGACTATGAGTGAGGCTTTGGATTTGCTGTTCTGGAGTACCACTGCCCCCTACCATACCCCCTCCCCCTCCCTTCAACAATTCCACCACCAAATTTACACGTTCCTGCAGCTCTTCGTAAGCACTTCTGAGGTCTTCGTATTGCTGTGCTGCCGCCCGTGCGTCGAGGATGATTTTTGCGAGGGCCCCGAAGACGCGGGATTCGAGTGCGTGGAGGTGGGAGGGGTCGTCGGACGGGGGAGACCATTTTTGAGAAAGGATTTGGAAGAGGTAGGTTATGTGTTGGGATGTGAAGGTGGAGAGGTCGGGGAGGAGTTCCGGGGCATAGGCGGGGAGGGTGTGAGGGTGTGGGAGGGTGCTGAGGGTTGTGGTTAGGTGGATTAGGAGGTCTGCGGGGAGGGAGGTGGGGGTGGAGGTAGACATGGTTGGTTTGAATGGAAGGGAGGGGGAGGGGGTGGGGTTTTGTGGTGGTTGGAGAGGGAAGGACAAAGAGGAGGGTGAAACGATGAAAGAAATGAGACAATGCCAGCCTCGGTAGTAGCTCGGGGTCGCGGAGGTTTCGTCGGTTTGAGTACCGAAAACACGGCAGCAAAGGTAGAGACTCGATCTGAAGATAGTCATGCAGATATATTCATATACTCTCACTCGATATTTGATTTCCCGACGAAGGTGCCACAAACAACAGTGGAGATGATTGATACTCCTGCGGACCTTGATCTTGGGGAAAGTTTGGATGATAGCGAGGATTAGGGTGTTCCTCGAGTTGCACAGAGAAGAGAAGAGTGAGATTCTGTGATCTCGACTTTTTTGATATCGGTACTATCTGCGGTACCGGTGATCAGTGAGATTGGAGGGAATCCTAAAGACACTAAACCCAGGTAGGCGAAGGGAGGTGGGGCAAGAGGGGATCTTCACCTTCACTCATGTTGGTAATGTGACATCGATGCTTTGATATCTGGTTCTCGTACCTCTCTAGTGTAATGGGGAAGGTGGGGGAAGGACAAGAAAGCCAGCTGTCGAATGGATGGATGATGGATGATATGATGTCTATAGTTAAGGGCAAGATGGTTTTTGGGGAATGGTAATTCACCGTGGAATGTCCAAACTTAACGTTCAATCGCACACTCTTGCTCTTCTTTACTGACATTGGTATTCACGCCCCCCCAAAGCATCTATTTTTCCATACAACCATCTTTCATAAATCATCATAATCATCCCTACGCCTCCACGCCTCCCAACTCCTCCAACGCCACATTAGGATGCAGCACATACACCACCTTCCCAGCATCCGCACTACTTCCCTCACCCGCATCATCTCCTTCCTCTCTCAGCCCCTCACCCCGTATCTGCATCACAACATTATCCCTAACCATCCGCTTAAGCACCTTCTTAACCAACTCCTTCTCCGCCTCCAGCTCCTCCTCGGAATTGATCTCGTCCTCCTTCTGCTCCAGATACCACGTCTTCAGCTCCTCCTCCTCCACTCCCGTACCAGAGCTGGTTTCGTCCGCGTTGATCCGCCGTACGAGGAGAGACAGGATCGACATGTACTTGTCGTACGTGATCTTTGTTTTCTCGCGTGGTGTGGGCTCCGGGGCGGAAGACATGGGGCGGTCGCCTTCCTCGTCGACTGCGGGTGTTGCTTCGGTGGGAGCTGCTGCTTCCGCCGCTTCTTCCTCCTCGTCGACTTCCACATCGTCGTGTTCAACGTGGATGATGGATTGTCGTAGCAACCCGAATGCTTCGGTGACGAACGCCTCGGTGACGTCTTCGACACAGTTCGCCTTCGCGATTGCCTCCGAGAGACGGATGAGAGATTCGAGTTGACGGACCGTGATGCGGTAGCTGTTGCGGCCGATTCCACCTTGTGCATCGTCGGCACGGAGTTGCTTGTATTTCTCGACCAGCAGGAGCTTCGCCTCGTCGGTGAAGACGGGTTTGAAGGTACGTGCGAAGCGGATGTAGCGTTGTAGCTGCTCGGTGGTGAATTCCGGAGTGATTGCGTCGTCGCGGGAGCGGTGGATGTTGACGATGTGGCGGGCGAGGTTGGTGTCGGTTGCTTCGTTGCAGTCGTCGAGGACGATGAAGAAGAGGTCGAAACGCGACATGATGGGTGCTGACATGTTGATGTTGCTGCGCAGTGTGGCTTTGCGGTTGTATCTACCGCCGACGGGGTTTGCGGCTGCGAGGATGGAGGTGCGTGCGTTGAGGGTTGCTTGGATACCTGCTTTGGCGATAGAGATGGTTTGCTGTTCCATTGCCTCGTGGATGGCAACTTGGTCGCTGATGTCCATCTTGTCGAACTCGTCGATGGCGCAGATGCCGTTGTCTGCCAGCATCAGCGCTCCTGCTTCGATTGTGAATTCGCCTGATTCTTCGTCTTTCACTACTGCGGCTGTTAATCCTGCGGCGGAAGAGGCCTTGCCTGAGGTGTAGACGGCGCGTGGAAGGAAGGAGCAAATGTATTTCAGGAACTGCGATTTTGAGGTTGAGGGGTCGCCAACGATGCAGATGTTGAGGTCGCCACGCAGAGCCATTCCCTCGGGGGTGAACTTGTGGACTCCGCCCATGAGCTGGAGGAGAAGTCCCTTTTTGATGATTTCGTGGCCGTAAACAGTCGGAGCGATGGAGTTTACAAGGCGAGAGTAGATGTGGTCGCTGTGAACCATTGATTTGAGCTCTGCAATCTCGGCAGGGGTGAGAGTATTTAGGAAATCGTCTTGTTCGCGGTCTTCATCGTCTGCCTGGGTTCCGCGGAGGAGGCGGGCAACTTCTTCTTCCTCTTCTGACTTCTTACCACCAATTGCGCCGGGTACGCCGGCAGTATCGGAAGTTACCATGCAGGCGAGGAAGGCGAGACGGTAGGTGAGATCGCGGACACCGAGGGCTTTGAGACCTGTGACACCTTCGGCTCCTCGGGGATCATTCTTGGAGTCCCGGACTGCTTGTGCTTTAAGGCCGGGAAGACCAAGTACTGAGACATCAGGGACGACGATGAGGGTTCCCGTGAATATACACTTCTCACCAGCCTTTGCACGCTCCACAATCTCGCCGCGAAGAATAACATCCAGAGTTCGCGGCATAGAGCCAGTAGGAATCTCTCCGGAGTTTTCCTGAACGCGCACCTTCTGCCAATCGACGAAGGAAGACTGTTTGATCTCCAGACGCCAGCCAACACGGTTACCGCAGGTAAGATTGGGGCATTGAGTAGGCTCTGTGTATCGGAAGGTTTGCTCGACGTTCGGGATCACGGTGCGGCAGTTCTCGCAGGTGAAGGTTGCAAGGAGAAGCTCAGGACGGACTTCGGAGGTCCGAGTTACGGTGGCGGAGATGGATGTAAGCGTACCGATTTGTTGGGTTCTAAGAGCGCGGATGCGAGTGGTCAAAGGGAGGTTGTAGAAGGCTATGCTGAATACTTTGTCTGTGTGAGGTGTAGGCTGTGGAGGTTAGGTTCTGATCCTGATGATAGCTGAGAAGAGACTCATGTAGTCTTACACCTTCATTGGCACCCAATTGCCGACCAGTTTTGCCCCAGTACTCGGGCTCGTACTTTCTAATGCAAGCCTCGAGGCCGCGACGGAGGAAAGGGAGAAAGCGGTAATGACGCTCTGTCACCGCCTCCGCTAGACCCTTCACGTGTGTTTCGCTCCAGTATCTCAAGTGCGAGAAATCCAGATATAAAGTGCAAGAGTCCGTGGCGGACATATTGTGGATCTGCGCGATGTAGTATTTGTCCGTACTGATGGAACCCTGCATCGCGGAGGATATTGGGGGCGTGGGATTGGGGTTGTTCGGATCTTCTATGAACCTGAACAGTACTCATCAGTCCTGAATCATCGGTGAATTGACGACTGTGACACAAACCTCTCAAGGAAATCCGTAAAGGCGTGCATAATTTGATCTCCGGCTTCATCAGTCACTTTGGGCACCTGGCTCAGATCTGCTCGAGGCCGTCCTGCACGCCCACCGGGAGCTCCTCCATGACCGACTACTTCATCATCGGGATCCATCTCCATCTGGTCGGCTTCGCTAGTGGGCTGACCCGGACGTGATGAACCCCGAGCGGAGGAGGCGGGCCCTCCACGGCGACGCTGACGGGGACGAGGGGTGGGTTGATCATCGGAGAAGGGTTGTGATGGAAGTTCTTGCGAGACGATTGCGTCTACCAGTGAAGACATTTCAAACGACTTGAGGTGTGTGATTGATGGTGAATTCGCAAATCTGGGTATAGGGTTCTTGAATTGATGATGGGGACTGATAGGAGAAGGAGCGGAGCAGTGGCGGGGAAGCAGCGTCGCGTTTAAGTGTTTTTGTCAGGGGCGGCCTCTTGTAAGCAAGCGTGTAGAGTGAAATTGCGGCGCGTACCTTCGCACATGATCTATTATCTTATCAATCCATCTTATCTTATCCACCCCATCTTAGGATCTCAAGATCATCTCAAACCTATCCACTCACTAATGCGCAGGCAGCTGCAACCATTCACCACCCCACGACGCTGCACTAAGTACCCGTGCGGAAAAGTCCTGCAACATCTTCACAAGAATATCTATGCCAACAGCATGAGCTCCCTAATTCTGTCCCTGCCAAGTTGAGCGACGATCCACTCACTCCTGAGCACTGCACTCGACGCACAACATGTCGCGTCCATCCACCACCACAAACCTCTACCCACCGTCCACCTCCTACGCTACCTATCCTGGGAGCAGTCAAGCGAGCCCCAATACCAGAACTCTAACTCTATGGATCCACGATCCCGACCAACCTCAGGCGCTCTCGAGACATGAAGCTGTGCTCAATTATGATCTCTTCCCGGATGGTGTTGCAAAACCCGGCGATGTCGCTGAAGTCCGCCTCATTCCCCAAGCTTCCTCGTCTGGAGGTAACATATCTTCGGAAGGCTATTCGTCCGGAAATGGGAATGGGCACTTATCCGACAATGGCAGCGGTGCCCTGTTAGCTGAGAGGCGACCGATGCAGCGAAGGGCGAGTTGTGCGGGATCAACGATTGGTGAGGAGAGAAGTTCAAGCAGCAAGCAGCCGCCCAAGGAAGAAGAGCACAAGTTTTTGTTCGTTATTCGTGAGTTGGAAGAGTCGCAGAGGAAGCTTAACGTTCAGGTAGAGCAACTCTCAGCGCCGAATGAAGAGATCGCGGACTTATGGGGCTCTAGATTTCACTGGCGAGTCACGTTGCTGCACTATTCGGATTTCCATCTCGGGCTACAGTTAGAGTATCTATTGTATCTGCTCCCTTCCCTCGTGCTCCTTTGGTTCCAGTGGCGGCTGTAACAATTGCTCATGTATAAAACAGGTAGACAAACCACTCCACGAGGCTTCCCACGTCGAAATCTTCTTCCGCGATCAATACATTACTCGAAGTGACATCTGGCGATTGACAACCTCCCTCCTTTCCGATACATGTCCCTACAAGTCTCAGAAGCTCCTATTCATCAATTCGATCCGGGCTACAGTTGGTAATGTCTGGGTCCGTGGCGAGAAAGTTAGATCTGCGTATTTCTCGTCTCGGACAGTACCGATATTCCGGTCTGAGTCCTCTACATACGTCATATTCATACAGATGAGTCGCGAGATGTGGCATTTTGATACGTACGATGGTGGCGACGGAGAAGACAACAGTGGTGATGGTATTGCTGGAGGAACGGGGGGTGTGGGTGGAGATATTCTGTTCAACAAATTAATCAATGGCTTCCTACCCGAACTCTTCAAGCGTTGGCGGCGGTTCAATGCGAATCATCTCGTATCGATCGTATTGTTCACACGTGTGGTGTACGAACACGGCGAGCCTGTTGGTGTTATCAGCACTGACGGAGAGGGCGAAGAGTTTCTAGGGAGTCCCGGAGGAATTGAAATCGGAGAAGGTCGGAGATACCGCGACTTCTTCCGTGTGGTAACCTCCAATATGGGAAGCGCAGATTGGACGGTTATTCTTCACCGGCTCAAGAGAGAATTTGCTATTTTCCTAAGAGACGTATCGGTGCAGCCTGTTCCTAATGACGATAACCCGGACCCTGGCATGATGGATCTTACGCCGCCTGTTTCATCGGCTGCAAGTATAGCTTCTAGACCGGGCACGCCCGCAATGCTTCCAGTTGATAAATTCCGTCCACCTGCAACTCCTGGACAGTCACCCCGATTACCAGCAACGATCAAGGGCACGCGTCCCAAAACCATCATAACCGGTCGTCCTTCTTCCGCCATTCACGGCAACATTTTGGAAGCAATCAATCTTGCGACTATTCAGTTCTCCCGAAGCCACGTTGACGTCAATCTAACGCGGACAGGAGTTTCAATAGTACTAGTTACTCCCGGCACCGGCCTCTTCGAAGTTGATTATGAGATGCTGAAAGCTACGACCGAGGGCTTGATTGCGAATGGCATGGGTATAGATCTTGTATGCCTGAGTAAGGCTCCGTTGCATACGGTTCCACTGTTCCGCTACCGCAATCCCACTCCTGCTCATAACGGAAGCGAAGAAAACTCAATGCGAGCGGGGATGTCCCCCCCAAAACAACAGAGCCATCAGCTCCAACCCGGAGAATGGGTTTATGCAATGCCTCACTGGATCGATATCTCATTCTGGTCTTCGGCATCAGAGAAAAAAACGCGACGCAGCCGTGATCCTGTTGACGGAGAAGCCTCCAAGAAAAAGGAGACCAAGCTGCAAAAGAAGAAGTCTTCGCAAATATTTAGGGCTAGGTGTAAGATTTACGAACTTCAGATGATGGGAATAGTCGAGGACGAAACTTCGTGCATTACCGTCCCATTTCTTCACGACAACCCCCTCTGGAAGCCGTTTCCCGAAGAAGGTCCTTCGAGGGAAGTCGTCGGCAAGGATGCAGAGAGGAAACGAAAGGAGCAGTGGAAAGAAGACAATTTCGGGTGGATGGATGAGTATGATGACACCGTGTTCCGTCCCTTGCCAGTTTATAAGGAAGTCCTCCGGCAAGCAGAGGAACGAAGGTCTGGGGCCGATGAAGAACAGAGAAAGATACTCCAGACACTTCAAGAGGACGAACTCGGGACAAGTTTCTGCGGTGATCTGACCCGACCAACCTCTGTACGCTCTGGCTTTTTTGACCGCAAGATGAAAGAGCGACGGCCAGAATTGGAGAGCCCCGTTGAGCCAAAAACTCCACCTCCAAAAACCCCTCCACCACCTACATTAGTAACCGACACCAGCAGTATTAGGAGTGGTGGATTGTTGGCAAAACCTGCCGCACGACTCAGGCAGATCAACTTTGGGTTCAAGGCCTGGGGAGGCGCCACAAAGTCTGCCGCCAAGGCGGCGACGACGACTGATGTCACTGGACTTGGGACTATGGTCACCAGAGGATTCGATACGAGCGAGCATAGTCTTGCGTCCCCTAAGAGCAACGCCCCACTATCGCCAAAGGGTACGATCAGAGAGTTAAGAACCGCTGAGAGCCCGGAGAAGCCACAAACATCATGGGGTACACGTCCAATATCAATCACCGGAGCAAACGCTGCTACTATTTCCCTGGACGCCGTATCGCGAGACAAAGATCGACGAAGAAGCTTTGCCGGATCACCACTAGAACTTCGAACCCAAAGCGGAATTCGAGATCTTGAGATAATGAAGGCAGCATCTTCGCTGAGCCGACCAGCAGGACCTAGGAATGACCTGGTCGCCAATGCGGAGAAAACTGCAAATATCCCTCTCACGGTATCCCCGACATCTGCAATTGCGCCTTGGGTCCAGGTTCTGAACCCCAGTAATCCGAAGAAGAATCCACACACACTTGGAAACCAGTATCGTCCCTGGCATCATGTCTTCCCAAAACCAGTCAAAATGTCGTCCGTCAAATGGAAGAGTTTGTGCACCCCAGCTTTGCTGCCTCTTACCACTGAACATTTCCCTACGGCGGAACAGTTGGCGACAGAGTACCAAGAGAGCCCTTACGTAATATCACAGAACTCAGACTATGAACTTGGGGAGAGTGCTGGGAATCGCGAGGCGCTAGTCAGAGCGATGATTGCGCTTCGCCTCACACAAGGGTTCCAGATTGTGGTTGGCAACAGAGTTACTGAAGCCACTCAAGGTCGAGGAGATCAAATGGGTATATACGACCAGAACTATATGTGTACCCCAGGCTCGTCCTGTTTCATGAGCCGTGGATCCCAGATTCACCAGCTCATATGCGACGAGGAATACAATGTGGAAGTCAAGCGCTATATACGCAAGCCTGCCAATGCTCTCGTGACGAAGAAGTCCGAAAACGATGAGTACACGAGCTACATCAAAACGCTGCTGAAACCAGACTTTAAACCTGTGAAAGCCAGCTTTCATCAACCCGTTAGTGACTACAACTGGAATTATGCGGATCAGTATATCGCAGGCTACGAAGATCTCAAGGACCAGTTACGATATTGGCGCGCAAGATTCGTTCTAATTCCATGCGATCCACCGGAATCAGCACGTCGCGGTCCACTCTCGGGCGCAGAGTTGAACGACGAGGAGATACACATTGAAGGGATCCGGCGTTTAACAACGATCTTTCAGCGTAACCGCTATGTCCCTCCCGAGGAGCGCCACTACGAGCGCCACGGTCCTCGCCAGAAGGGCAAAGAAACAAATCCTCTGCAGATCCTCTACAAAACCGTCGACCCCTCAATTGCAGTTGCGCAAGAGCTCGAGAGCCTGTTCGTCCCTGATATCGACGGCCATATGAGACGGAGCCAGCTCCTGACGACTGAATTGTTTGAGTCCAAAAATCTAGATATCAAAGCTATCGCTCAGGAGCTTCAAGGACCCCGCGGCGTACGGTTGCAGGATCGAAGATGGCATCTCAAATTCCATAACAATTGCTTCATAGGGGAAGAAATGGTGACCTGGATTGTCGAGAACTTTAAAGACGTGAATACTCGTCAAGAAGCTGAGATGGTAGGAAAAGATCTGCTCGTGCGAGGACTCTTCCAGCACGTAGATCGCCGCCACGAGTTTAGAGACGGAAACTACTTTTATCGTATCGCAGAAGCATTCGCAAACCCGCCCAGACCATCATCAAAAGGCAGCTGGTTCCCCACTTTCAAGAGCGACAAATCTGTCCCGCCAACCCCGTCAACAGACAACTCCACCTCCGCGTCCTCCCCACTTCATAGAGCGAGGTCTAGATCAAGCACAATGCTAACAGAAGATTCCTTGACTTCGACAACTCCGACCGCTTGTCACCCCAACCCCCAGAAGAAGAAAGTCGAAGTCGATTTGTCCAAATCGATGAAATACGACGTTGACCCATCGCGGAAGAGTTATAGGCCGGAAGTCATTACCCTTCACTATGATCGTCTACATAACCCCGATAACTGCTACCACATCCGAATCGACTGGATGAACACAACAAGCAAGCTCATCTCAGACTGCGTAACCTCCTGGGCACGCACCATGGACCGCTTCGGTCTGAAACTGGTGGAAGCACCAATCGATGAAGTCTCCCGCATCACAAATGCCAATCTCTTCCGTGCGCCGTCTGTAATGAAATTGGCACTTGCACCCCCACCCCCACCATCCCCGCATCAGTCTGTGTCGACGATCTCAACCGAGAATATGGAGCTCTCAACGATCCTTAATCCTCTCATCATCCCGCCACAACCACAGGATCCGTGGCTCTACCACAAGCTCATACTAAAGAAATTCAACTTTGTCCTCGACACAGAGGCAGCTAGTAATTTTCCTGAAGACGTCAAGGTGAAATACTCGTGGGGAGTCCTCGACTACCAGTGGAGCCAATATATCCACCGCTCCGGCGTAATTTTCTGTCAACTGTCAGATGTGGGGGAATTCTATCTGATGGCGAATAGAGCGTACACCATGCGCATGTCATTTCCAACGTCGCAACACAACCGTGGAAATGGCGGAGTAGCAGGCGGAGGCACAGAGGCGGATATGCCGCTGACGCCAGAGAGGATCAAAGAGGACATGGAGGCGTTTTTGGGGGATCCGGAGAAGTTGAGAGCTTTCTACGAAGAGGTTATGAAAGCAAGAAGTCCGAAAACTTTGGTTGGAGGAAGGTGGGACAGCCCGATTATTGCGCCGGTGGGAGTAGTGAGAATGGGGAGTCCTACCGTCGGCGCCAGCGGTGTGCATGTTATGGGAGGCAATGGGAGAATGGGGAGTGTTAGTGGGGGCAGCGGTGAAGAGGGGTTGGGAGAATTTTTGCTGGCGAAGTGAGGGGAGGTGCCGGTGGATCTGATGCCATGCTTAACTATCAATTTCTCATATGAGCTGTACACGGTGCCACAGCAAGGATGCGAACTCGAGAAATGACCCATAGTTTGTCTTTGACGATGTTGCTGAACAGTGAACACCAGCGAGGTGGTGCTGCGACACGCACATGTCCCGTAAGACGTTTGCCGAGCTCCACCTCACCCCTGAACATCCACCCGCACGTCTCTACCCCACCACTCCCCACTCCCCACATTGCTACATATGGCACGTGTTGACTACATCATTCCCTGGGGCGATCCGGGACCCCAGATCGGCAGTCTGTCGACGCCAGTTACACCTCGTGGGGTCGCGTCTAGAGAGAATCTGGGGAAGTTCGCACCAGATTCCATCTTTATAAAACACACCCAACGTCTACATCGCCAGCACCAAATAGCACACAGACGGCGATCGTAATGGTGTCACCTCCATCCAACCCACCGCCACTCCTCAGCGACACCTGCCACACTGGCATTTCCCAACGCTACCACCAGCAAGCAATCGAGAGCCGAGCGCGCCTCTACTCCAATCGCACCCTCCCTACCCATGTTCCTCGGACGCAAGATACTCCGGTTCTCCCTCCGGATGTGACGCGGGAGACGTTCAATGCGGCGATTGAAGACCTTAGGAAACGTCTCGGTCAGGAAAATGTCGAGTTGAATGATAAGCCGTTGGTGGATGGGTGGTATATGGAGCATCCGTATGTTCTCCATTCTAACGTGGATAGGTCAATTAGCTGACTGATTATGAATAGGAACACGCACGACGCCTTTCATATCCTCGATCAGGAAGAACTCGTCTCGTCGGCTACTGTTTACCCCGGCAGCACTGAGGAGGTATCAACGGTTGTCAAATGGGCAAATCAGTATTTGATTCCCATCTACCCGATCAGGTTCGTCTGTTTTGTTTGTGTTTGGTCAATTCCGAAGTCTAACAATTGCTACTTCAGTATGGGCCGCAACCTGGGCTACGGTGGAGCAGCCCCCCGTCTTCGTGGCAGCGTGGTCGTTGACCTTGGAAGACGCATGAATAAGGTCCTCAACATCGACGGCGACAGCGCTACATGCTTGGTTGAACCTGGAGTGTCCTACTTCCAGCTTTACGAAGAGGTGCAGAAGTCCGGGTTCCCATTGTGGATCGATCCCCCGGATTTGGGCGGTGGCTCTGTCCTTGGAAACTGCATTGATCGCGGAGTTGTGAGTAAAACCAGAGGCTTTTTTTCACTCGATACTAACGGGGACTGGTAAAGGGCTATACACCATACGGCGACCATTGGGCCAACCACTGCGGTATGGAAGTCGTCCTACCTACTGGCGAAATTATGCGAACTGGAATGGGTGCACTCCCTGGCAAAGACGGCGCTGATAACCCCACATGGCAGGCATTCCAGCATGCGTAAGTTCCAGCCCTCCAAAGCTCCAAAGCCCACACTAACAGCACTAGGTATGGACCATCTGTGGATGGCATATTCTCTCAAAGCAACTTTGGAATCGTCACAAAGATGGGAATGTGGTTGATGCCCAAGACGGGCCACCAATCATACCTAATCACGTTTCCCAAAGACGACGACTTCGAACAAATCATCGAGATCATCCGCCCACTAGCCCTACAACGCATCCTAGGTAACATCCCGCAACTCCGCAACGTAATCCAAGAAATCGCCGTCACCGCCAAACCACGCTCCCACTGGTTCCAAGGCACCGGCCCCATGCCCCGTGAACGCATCCGCGAAATCGCCAAAACCCTCCCCTGTGGCGACTGCGCATGGGTATTCTACGGCACAGTCTACGGCCCGGAAGAAACCCGCAACCAGCAACTCGAAATCATCAAATCCTCCTTCTCCAAAGTCCCCGGTAGCAAATTCCGTCTCCCCCAAGACATGCCACCAGATCACTACATCCACTCCCGCGTCAAAATCTGCTCCGGAACCCCAGAACTCCGCGAACTAGACTGGCTAAACTGGATGCCGAACGGAGCACATACCTTTTTCGCTCCAATCACACCTACAAAAGGTCGCGACGCTAGAATCGTCCATGAACTCGTTACTCGTCTACACCATAAATGGGGCTTCGACTCCTTCCCCACTTGGTGCGTCGCGGGAAGGGAAATGCATTACATCGCGAATATTATCTATGATCGTGCGGATCCGGACGCGAAGAGGAGAGCGAATGGGTTGATGCATGAGATGATTAGAACAGCGGCTAAGGAAGGGTATGGAGAGTATAGAACCCATCTGTTGTATCAGGATGTGGTGGCGAGAACGTATGGGTTTAATGGACAGGCGTTGTTGAGGTTTAGTGAGACGATTAAGGATGCGGTTGATCCGAATGGAGTGTTGGCACCGGGGAGGGCGGGGATTTGGCCGAAGAGGTTTAGAGGGAGGGGGTTGGAGATTTTGGAGGCGGAGAAGGAGGGGGAGGGGGAGGTTAAGAGTCGGTTGTAGAATTGGGGATCTGGTTGTTGAGTAGTCGAGATCTGTAGAATTCGGATTAAATATCGCCCTTGTACATGTTGAAGTCCATATCCTAATTATGTATTTCTGCCATGGAGTGTTTGAAAATCGAGTTTCACCACCCCACTTGCTTTGCTTTGCTTTGCCTTGCCTTGCCAATGCGCATTCATGCATGCATGTTTCACAACCAGTAGTGCGTAGTCTCGCGATCGGATGATGAAGCGAGAAAAGTGTAACCTCGCAGCTCGCCGGTTTGCAAACCTTGGAACCTTCTGAGCTTGAAAATGCACTACTGGAATTAAACAACGCTCGACTTTTGTGAGAAATGTATTGGCTTATATATAAACAGTTGTAATTATCCCTTCATACCAGGGCAGTCGCTGGAGGAGGGGAGCGCTTCTCCTCACCCACACGATAAACCTTGTGTTACCAGTCAAACCAACCACTTCCACAGAACCTGTTTTGCCAGTAACTATCGATAGCACCAAACATTCGACTGTAACGAATTGGAAAAACGACAGCCCTACTATTACGCTCGGTTCCTGGATAGACATGTTCAAGCCGACTTGCCAGTCAAGAGCAACCCCCCTCGAACCCGTGTATATATGCTCTGGACGTTCGATAGTCGCGATAGCTGTCTGGCGAGTACAAAAGGACTGCGACGATTGCGTGGTGTCCAAGAGAGTGGAAATGGCGAACACTCAGCCAAATCCAAAGAAATAGGACGCAGTTTCTACAGGGTTGAAGTACTATATACACACACATCGATGATGCAGAGTTGTTGTGTATGAGAAGGACAAATGAGTTTGGATCTTACCGAAGAGATTCCTGCATGATGGAAATCCGGAGAGTATGGTTTGCAGACTGGAGACTGTGAACTGGGACAACGTCTTGTACCAGCAGGTGGACATAGGTCCACCCGGCTGGTTCATATCGAACCTTCTGTGATTGCTTTGTTAGAAATGGAACTGAGCATCTGCAGGCGTTTTGGCATATAAAGAACCGGTAAAAATTGGGTTTCGCAGTCTTCTCTAAGGGGTATGTTTATAAATATGTGAAAACGAGGTCCCCTGACTGACTAGTACTTAGGTTTTTGTTCATCGTGGCCGGATAAACAATGATGCTCGCCGACGGGCAGCGGAGACCATGGCGGACGTCAATATCAAGAGTACGTTGCTTGTGCGGTTGTTCGCTATAGTATTTCAATTGCTGATTTGGGTTTATACAGAGACATAAGTTTCCGTCACGTTTGCTACGGATCCCAAGGATATTTCGGGGGTCCTCGGGGATCCAAGGTACTCACATATGATGATATTGTAAGAGTTTGGAGTGACAAAGCCAAACTAGTCATGCCAACCCTTTGAATATTCGAAAAGACTCGCAAAGTTCAGTATTCCGAAGTGGCCAGATGTGCATGATCTGGGCCGGACTGTGCCAGTGAAACCATGACCCAGGGCGGCCACAGATCTACTGGACTTGGTCTGACCGGTCTGCAGATATCTACAGGCCGAGACCATATCCCGTACTGCGAAGAAAAAAGTTGAAGATATGCGTTCAAACTTCGCCTCAGGGACGAGGCCCCAAAGCTTCCGATCAACACAACCCCTGCAGACTGGAATGCTGCAGCAAGCGGCTTTGGGGAAAGACTGAGGGAAAAAGATTTGGCGAGAGCAAGTGACCACAACCCAAGTGGTAACTAAGGAAACAAAAGAACAAGTATCTGTTGCGCAGAAGACTCTGAATAAGTACACAGACACCGAGGCATGGAGATTTTCCAATGACGAGCTTGTACGGATCGACTTATATCTGACCGGTCTGTCTCGGAACACTAGCAAAGTTGGGTGTGGAAGTTGTGCTCAACCCCTTCAAGAGGTGTTAGGAGGTGGAACGAGGGCTAGAGGATGAGTATGTCGAAGCCGATCAACCGCTAATAACCCAAACCTACGAAGATGGCACTGCTATGCTTGGGCTGCACTCAGTCGGGAGCGCAGCTTTTTACTCCATAGACACCGATATCAGCACGTCCCACTAACACCCCAACCCAACCTACATCACGGCATCCTGAGGGCAGAACCAGGCAGCAAAGGAGAAGAAACAAAAGCAACGGAGGAGCGAAGTGTGTATTGATATTATGGATGAGGCTATGGCATTTGTTTTTTCTGGGAGGATGTTCATAGGCGCGATGGCAGTTTACTGAGCGGAGGTTTGAACGGGATTCTTTTAAAGCTGCGTTGATAGGATGCAATAAAGCCCTACCCATCGACAGTAGTACCCTGCGTCTGTACCCGTATCATATCAAGAGATTGTAACATATGTTGTTTAAAAGGGCATATATACCCTATTGATCATGAGGTAGAGATATCAATTACAGCTGGGTATGGGATGTTTTGCTGGGTGGATGGCGAGGAATCTGGTGGCCTTGACAGATTCAATTCGTTGATGTTGCGCCCAAACGATTTCTAGGTGATATGAGCTCCGCCAAGCAAAAATAGGTGATATGAGCTCCGCCAAGCAAAAATAGGTGATGTTTATGAGTGCTTCGTTTCGTTAAGATCGTCTTAAAGAATCTAAACAAGTTGGAAATATTACTCCCACAGTGGTTGTTCATTACAGTACTTGGGTGTAAGGGTATTTTGGGCGCTGTCAGAATTTCAGCCTCATTTGTCAGGGCAAAGTGCGCCCAACCTTTTTCACCCATACAACGTAAAATGCCAAGATCCTTGTCTTTCACGACTCAGTGAATATTTTCCTGAGAAAACTTCATAGTTAGGTTTCTAATGGCTTACTCTATCCCCACTCTTTATTAGAATTACTCTCTATTGTTGTGGTGGATTATACGATTTCCGCATTTCATGGGGTACGCCCGACTTATCGTACCCTCCGAGTACATACGAAATCCCATCTTCTTTTCTCTGCGTCGCGCCGGGAGATTGTAAGTCGCGTATATGTTTTTTCTGATACGGCGCGCTGTTTCCATGGATTCAATCCGTCGTTGCTTGAGTGTGTATGCCCAGAGTGGAGAGAGAATAATCAACCGGAAAGATCATGCCAAGATTTCCCCGTCAGTCCGCCCAATTACAAAAGGACGTCTGGTTTACGAGACCAAGACGGGCGTGGGTTTTCGAAGCTATCTATTTAACATCGCATCGTATGTTAGTAGAGTTGCATGCGCACTAATCATGATCCATTGCAAATTTGAATTGTGTTGGCTTTCCACGATCAGTTCCTTAGGAAGTTTTGTTTGGTGAGGATTTGTCAAGCGACCCCAGCCTCGCTTGTTAGGTTCCGAGACTCCGAGTGGCTGAGATATGCTTGTGCTTGGTATGATGTTGATATTGACAGGGGAGGAGGAGTGGTGTAGGAGTCATTGACCTGCCAAAATTTGTCTAGAATTATCGATATATGTATCGCGAGGAATGGAATGTTTGCAGACCAGTGTTTCTTGCTATGAGGTGTCTGCAAAGATTAAAGCCGGGCAAAAGACAGCAATAGAGAATTACATAGGGGAGTGTGTGGGTTTTCGAGTACCTTCCATGTATCTCCCTGCAGCATTGCCAGCCAAAAGATACCCGACCACGAGTACCGCCTACAGCGCCACGCAGTACCGGATACATTCCGCACTCCGCCCTGCGTTGCTAGACAGCAAGTTTGCCTTACTAGATAGACTACGGAGTACAATCGGGCTTCGTACTATATGTACGTCCAGTGGGGCTGAGGGAAACCTCTATCTGTGTTTGGGCGTGCGCAGGCAACTACCCGCGCGCACACCACCAGCTGTGTCTTGTTTATATCGAGTTACTACTAGGTTCTACTCTACTTTACTAGTGGAAGGCTTATGCTGCTCGCTCGCTTGTTGTGTTGGTTTTGGGACAATGCAGGGAAATATTGTTAGCGCCAACTATTAAGACGCGTGGATATATATAAGTTTGGGATCCATGAAGGATATATTGCTTGCATTGACCTAGATGCACAGCCCCATACCTACAGGCGAGGGTTTTGTACAACGAGGGTTCAGGTGGCAGTAGCAGAGAAGTAGGCAGCAGCAGCAGTAACTAATATTTACAAAACCGAACTATTCGTATTGATATAGGCTGTGTTCCACCAACAAATCTCGGCGAACTGCGCATGCGGTGATGGCGGTTGGTAGTCATCATCAGCCCCCAAAGGCCAAGAAGCAAAACACACCACAATTTGTCACCTGCTAAGTAGCATTGTATGTAACCCAACCTCATTCTCTTTTTCCCTTTTCCTTTTCTATTCCCACCATCACCTCTTCCCTTCCATCTTCACATCACAACGCACGAAAACATCAACCACAATGGCCTTCAACTACATCCTCCCCCTACGCATAGTACAAGCAGTCCTAGCCCTTACAGTCCTCATCTCCGCCGCCGTCTTCGTCCATGGAGACGCCAGTGGTTCCGGAGAAGGCGGA
>MU122163.1:155306-215972 GCA_014904905.1 Wilcoxina mikolae CBS 423.85 | reverse complement strand
TCCCTGTTAACATCAAAAAAATAACAGCCAATCTTCACCTTCCTCGCACTCGGCTACCTCGTTGCCGCTCCGTTGTGGGTACAAAGCATCCACAACGAGTGGGCAGTCCTAGTAGTAGAAGCTGTATGCTGGATCCTTTGGTACCCTCCCTCCCTCCCTCCACCCCCACCTCCTCCTCTCCGCAGTTGCTGATAGGTTGCGAATTAGGCTGGCGGGGTTTGCGGCCATGGCGGCGAAAATTACTACTTATTATTGTCTTGACACGGGGGATCAGTTGTGTTCTACGGTGAGCGCGGGGAAGGCTGCAGCGGCATTGGGTGCGTTCGAGTGGTTGGCGTTCTCGGGGAGTTTGGGGCTGGTGATTTATGGGATTGTGGTTAATAGACGGGAGGGAGGGGAGGAGGTGGAGGAGGGACAGGGGGGATATGGGATGGAGGGACAGGCGGGGTATGGGATGGAGGGACAGCAGCAGCAACAGCAACAGGTGCCTCAGCAGCAGATGTATCAGCAGGGAGGAGCTTATAAGGCGTAAGTGTGGAGAGGAGGGAAGGAGGGAAGGAGGGAAGGAGGGTTGGTGATACCCGTGGCGAGTGAGATGGGATGATTGTAGTTTTAGCAGACGACTGTTAATGGTACTTGATGATGCCAACGTAAACGGGTGGCTTGAGGCGGCTTTGTGGGAATGATGTTCTTTTGAATCTATGGCACTGTTTGAAATGCCACATCGAGCCCTGCCTGTTAACGGTATCTTTAGCCTTAAGCCTTCTTTCAATAAACCACGGGAATGTGCCGTCATAAATGTCTCTGTACTCTAGAAACAGCATTAACGGAAGCTAGAAAATAGGTTTGAGTGGAAAGCCACAGATATAAACCATACCGGCAAATTCATCCTCTAAACGCCTTCGTGCATGTGGAGATCCGGTAATGGACTGAGTGATTGTGAATAGTTATCCCATATTCCGACCCCGTTGGCAATAAAGTGATTCACTTAATCAAGAGGCCATCAATTTGGGGCCGCTTCATCTAGTTTGTGCCAGTTGGACCGTCCAACCTCCAGCTGTGGGTGTTTGAAAAATTGGTATTGAACGTGCACGACATTGTGGTTGAACAAAATGCACGGTGGCTTGATAGTTGACTGAAGATACTGAGGGCCTGAAAAGATTGTTGACTTTTCTTACTGCCGCCGCTGTATACCATCACCTGTCTTGACCTAATATTACCATCGGCGAGGCCCAGTTAGAAAGCTCGTCGGGGCTGGTCAAGAGCTCCATCTAGTTGGAAAACTTGCTTGCTCTTTGTCACAGGGCCGTCGGAACATCCATGGTGCTCTAGCTCTAAATACATACAGAAGCGCCAATACAATCCATAAATACGATAGCCACAGTGGACATCTCCGGTAGGTCGAATTTCTGGTAGTTTCGCTTCTTCGGTACTGGAAACAGATTTCAAGACGGGCTTTTGGTGGGGGGTTTCTGGGTGTGTCTAAAGTGGGTAATGGGTTGGGAGGGAATACGAACGATGATTTCTCATTGACCATTGAGATTGTAGCATGGCAGATATCACCCCGGGGGCTTTTGGGAGCATAGAATCGGTTCATGGTTGGTGTCCCCCAAGGCTTCGATATTCGCGAGCGGTAGGATAGATACGATGGTAAGCGAATAAGTGGCCGGTGGGGGCTTCTCTAACACCGGCATGCATAAGTTACAATATTAGAAAGAGCTGGAATGGAGGAGAGGCTTCAGGCGTGTTTGGTTTTTTGTTCACGGACCGGTAACCGGTGTCGTACTGTGGGTTCCGCGGAGATCTGTGAGCACTGAAGGGATTGGGGATGTGATTGGATAGGGATATCGTTATGATTGTTATATCTGGAGTATGGAGGTTGGAATCTGGATATCATCCCCGAGGCTGCAGGTGAGTATAGATGAAGGTGCAAGTCCACTCGATCATACGAGTACAAGGTCTTCAATAAGCGGACTATAAACTTGACCATGAATATCTGTGGTACTCTGAATACATACAGAAGCGGCAGTACAGTCGTACGCTCATCGTGAATACGATAGTCGCATACCTGGACACCTCAGATCATCTTCCCATAATATTGATAGGCTTAATTTGCTTCTTCGGTACATGTAAGAACTGAAATACAGAAATTTCAAGGCGGTCTTTGGTGGGGTTCTAGGTGGTTCTAACTTTATACTTGCATCCGGCTACGGGTTAGGGGGAGGAGGAGGAGGAATTGGTATTGTAACATGGTCAATCGCTACATCTGCATCTGCAGCTGGATAGGCTTCTGGGAGGATAGAATTAGTCCATCGGTTCTCGATTCAGTGTCCGACCAAAATGGCTTCGATATTCGCTTCGCGGCTTGATAGATACGCCGAATAAGCGAAGGAAGTCCAGACTGGGACTTCTTCTCCGATGACGGTATGCTTGAACTAGAATGGATGAGTTTCGTGGCGTTTTTTTTGTGAGCGTGATTGTATGTAAAGATCGAAGGTGATGGAATATAGCGGTTCCGAGGAGATCTATGAATTGGGGATATATTTACTCACAGATATTGTTCCATCCATTACCTATATCTATCAATGAATGTAATCTCTGTAGTAATGGGAGGATTTTGAATGTGAGAGGCACAACCAAGAATTGATATCTTGATCTTGATTAATAAGAATGGACGTTAACTTCATAAATGTACAGTAATTCATGCTGAAGTTCGTAGAACTGGATGGATTCTGTAAAATTTCTGTTTTTCATAATTCGTGTCTTGAAGCTTAAGACTCGAGCTCGCAATATTACAGTACCGGTACCTGGATATCGCTCTACAGCCTCATGGGTCGAAATCCACAGGTATGATACCAATTCAATCCCTTCTCTATAATTACTCTTGCACACAGTCCAGAACCTACACTATCGAGCCGACTCGATGCCTTCCTGATGCCTTCCTCGTATCCAACATCATCAGGGAATTCGAACCGAAATAGAGAATGTCATGTCGACGTCGACACATTTGGTGCGAATTCCGCCCAAAAGGCTGAACTTGATGCACAACGGCTCCCTTGTATGTATGTGTGAAGGTGTGCATTTCTGACATCTCCTAGCTAGAGATCTATATGGATCTGTTCCCTAGTCCACAGCCACATATGCACCGCCATAGAGCTGAAAGTGATCATGAAAGTACTCATATATATAGATGGAATTGTATAATGCATACGCATGAGCATGCTTACATGCACCGCGGCCGGTGATTGAATGTGTATGTTGTCCCGAGCGGCGGGGGTTTGTATGTATGTACGGAGGTTGATGAACTGATACAGACGCCATGACGTCGACGGGATTGGTATAGATTGACTGAGCGAATGAAGCTGTTTTTAGGACGAGTAGATGGTAGTGACTCACCGGGAAGAATTCTTGGGGTTCTGGTATGGACGGGATTGAATACAGCCTGGTTTTTCTCTATGTATAACAGACAGCGTGATGTGACGGTTTACCAACCCGTAGGACCAGCATGAGGTACCATCATGAAGTACCATATTCGCTCGGACGAGATTTTTTTCGATTTCAAACCCATGCATGACATCACCGAACGAGTGAGTGGGCGAGGACTAAAACCTCACAACATAGGCTTACGTCCGAGTCATACGTTGTAATTCGTGCACACAATACGAGAAGCACTGCCGCCTCCGCCGTTGCTGCTCACATACATATGGAAATCTCCGTCCGGCAGGGCCATGATAGGTATGATTCCAGCGGTCGATTTAGATTTAGAGTTGGCTGAAATTTACTGGAACCAGTAATAGTACAATGCTATTCAGCGCGGTTGTCTCAGGTACTGCGGAAGATCCCGATGCATGGGGGGCTTATTTTTTTCTTCTAGTTTGCTGAGATAAGACATTGTACAAGATCATGTTGCACTGGATGATAATTAATTTTACTTGGAGATCACCTTCGCCGGTTGCGTCATAGTTTATCACTCACGCGACTTGACAGCGACGACTGTGGCCAGCTTCTTTGCCGTTGATGCTTACAACCATCTCATCGTTCTGGCCGTTCTGAAGGCAAGGGCAGTTACGCCTCCGAGATTTGCACCGGCTACTCCACAACCAC
Organism: Wilcoxina mikolae CBS 423.85; assembly: GCA_014904905.1. Taxonomy (NCBI): domain Eukaryota; kingdom Fungi; phylum Ascomycota; class Pezizomycetes; order Pezizales; family Pyronemataceae; genus Wilcoxina; species Wilcoxina mikolae. The sequence goes on along the minus strand of MU122163.1, from coordinate 211,868 downwards.
AACCCTCACCCCCGGCCACTCCTGGCGCTGCCTCCTCACTTATGCCGATATCTGCAAGCTGCAGCCTTTTGGGGAGCCTGGTACTTTTGGGATTCAGACCCCGGAGATTAAAGGATGCTGGCCGCAAGCGGAAGAATACAGAGCAAAAAAGCAAACCTTTTCTAGATCTACCTTGAAAAAATTCAGCGCGCAATGTTATGTGTAATTCCTCGGAATAAGTTCGGATCGATGGTCAAAAGGGTGTAAGGCTAACTTACTTGCATATCCATCAAGGAATGTGGCCGCCTTATTCCTACCGACTTACACTTAAAATTTATGAATACGCAAACGTCAGGCGTCTGGGCGATGGATGGATCTTACTACGCTATGCATAATTGCCACGCATGGCATATGGCATCATCACCAATCAATTCACGGTAACGAGTGTATTAGACGTAAAAGTGTATTTCCAAGACCAAGAACTAACTTCACTTTCTCCGTATTCAATTCAGCAAAAAATATTCACCACTTCATGCGCCCACTAGATAACCCCGCAAACAAAAAAAGTAGTATAGTTGGATAGGCAGCGAGAATTTTCCCCCACCCTTGTAATGAGGATCTCCGTCCATTCTCATTGCCAGGCATTCTCGACGCCCATCCAACTACACTATGCTAAACGTAACGCCGGCTGACCAGATGTACCCAATGTAAATGCGTTAATGCCCCAACCGTCCCAACAAACAATCAAGCATAACATACCAACAAAACCTTAACTATGCTACAAGGTTAAAAAAGCAAAAAATATACAAGGGGTATTTTGTTGTACAGTAGACGAAAGCGGCGCTTTGGTTTCATGCATCGACGTCCATTTTATCGGTGGAGGCGGCAGTGGTGGCAGAGGCCTCTTTGGAATTGGTGTCGTTCGGCGTGCCGTGGTCACTAGGAGGATGCGGCGAGACGGTTTTCGAAGGCTTGGAGTCTTCTGTAAAAGTTAGCTTTTTATCCGTAGCAGAGGGGATATGATGATGATTCATACCCTTCTTTCCGCTGGTACCATTGACCGCATCGTCTCCATCGCCCTCATCGTCGGCGTCTGCCCCCACATCATCCATCCCAGCTTTAAGGACAGGGGACTGCGAGCCGTAAAGATGTCCAATATACCGCTTCCATTCCGCCTCCTTATGCTCCCTCTCCCGGTTCATATCGTTGAGATACGCCTTGAGCGTGTGCAGTCTTCCGTTCAAATCCTTCCATCCCGCGCTCTCCACTCCGTCGACAAGCGCCTTCAATTCCTCCTCGTGCTTGGAACCCTCCACAAATCGTTCCATCACCCAGTCGTCGAGTTCCTTCCTGGTCCTGCGCTCACCCGGTCCAACTGATTGTCTATCTCCATGCTCGTCGAAGCCATTCTCCTTCAACACCTTACGCGCGTTCGCAAGTTGGCTTTCTCGCTGTTTGAGTTTTGCTTCCAACTGTGCAGCCATCCTGTTTTCTTCACGAAGACGTCTATTCTCTTCCTCCATAGCGCTCATATGTTGGCGAGCCTCGTGATACTTCCTTTCATATTCCTGGAGCTCGAGATTCCCCCGCTGTAGATCGTTTCCCCACGCCCTCAGCGAATCGTTGTTTTGTTTTAAACGATCTCGCTCGTTCAAAACCTTTTGGTGCTCCTCGTGCCATCTACTATCGAAATTAATCCTATCCTCGAGCAAACCTGCCATCTCGGCGTGGCACGCCTTGATCTCGTCCAGACTTCGCTGGTGCTTATCCATGGCGCCCGTAAAGCGCGATTGGATGTGCATTGCCATTTCTTTGCGAGGACTGTATGGGAGAGGAGCCATTGGTGGGGCTACCGGAAGCGTCGCTGGTGGTGCTGGGTGCGTTTCTGACACGGGAGGATAGCTGACGCGAGGTAGTAGTGGGGGAGGTCCTGGGGCGATGTTGTGGGGTACATGGGGTGGTTGCGGCTGTGTAATCGACTTACTCCGCAGAAGACGTGTGGTTGGGCCATTTGTGTGACTCATTGGCGTCGGTTGCTGAATCTTAGGGGGTGAGCGGACATCGACTTGTTCTCTCCTCGGGTCAAAGTTGTTCCCTGGGCCGGCCGGAGCAATTCCAATCGGCGGATGTGAGCCAGGATTCACTGCAGTCCAAATTGGCCCCTGGGTAACGGTTGGTGAATTGTTCATACTATTTTGGTGTCCCATAGTCTGGTGGTGGTAGAGGGCTTGCGGGGGCGGTGGATGCGCTTGGTGAGGTGGATGGGGCGGATGAGGTGGGTGAGGCGGATGCTGCTGTTGCTGTTGCTGTTGCTGTAGCTGCTGCTGTTGTTGTTGTTGTTGTTGCTGCTGTTGCTGTTGTTGTTGTTGTTGCTGTTGTTGTTGTTGTTGCTGCTGTTGCTGCTGTTGCTGTTGCTGCTGCTGCTGCTGTGGCTGTGGTTGCGGCTGCTGCTGAAAATGCTGCATTGGTCTCAAATTCTCCTCCGGCGTAGGTAGTTTTGCATGCTCTCCCCTCGGAGTCTGAACTGGGGAGTAGATTGGTGTCTGTCCTCTAGATAGCGGGTTTCCGGTCATGTCTACCGAAAATGTGGGCTGTGAGCCAGGGCCGGAAGCCTGCCGCTGCTGGATAACGTATCCGCCGTTCGTAGGAGTGCCGAGGGAGCGGCGACCACGTTTCGGAGCGGGGGGAGCCTGATCAGGATGCGGAGGTGTTTCACTAGCTTCAGCGTCCTGACGATTTCGCTTAATTGCTCCTGTGAGGAAATCTGAAGTTAGTAAAGAAGTGGTGGGTGCGTGAGGATCTTAACGCCGTCAGATTTTGGGTGGGCAAAGATCACAATCGTTGACGTTGCTGTCGCTGTTGCCAATGTACATGTATGACGAATAAATAATACTAACGATAATAAATCAAACTCACTTGAAATCGCCGTTATATCAATCTCCTTTCCGAAGCGATCCTGAAACCATTCCGCCAGCTCTCTATATGTCTTGTGAGGATTGATCTCGGAATGGCGGCACAGCTCGGCCGACTCCTCCCCAATCCGCTCGCGATATTTGGAACGCTTCTTGATGACCATAAATTCCAGGTCGGACGGTTGGTCCGAGCGCCGTCGTCTAAGTTCGATCTCCTTGTGGAAGCGTTTCTGGAACCAATCGAGGTATTCTGATTTCTCGAGCCCCGGGTTGTTTCGTTGATAGCAATAGAATTCTTCTGTTTCTGAACCGGTGGGGCCTAAAAAGACCTCAGAATTTTCGTCTTGAGTCATTGCTGTTTAAGAGCGGCTGGGAATGGGTCACGGTCCTCCTTGAGAAAGGTGAAATGTGGGAGTGGCTGGATGTTGGACAGCCAGTCGCTGTTGAAGCACCTAGTGTGGACAATAGATAGTGTGGACAATGACGTTTCCGCTCGACGGAACTATAAAGTAAAGACAAGTTTGAAAGATGTCGTGAATAAATGATCACCTCTAGGACTGGAACGTGTCAAAGCTCGTTTGAATAGAATAAAGTGTGTTTGTCTCCGTCACAGCAATGCATGAATGAAGGTGAGGTTACGATTCAGAAGAGGAAGAGAAGGAGGAGGAGAAGATGAGGTGGATGTGGTGGAGGGAGGACAGCTCGGAGAGTGGGACGAAGAAAGGGTACAGGGGCAGGTGGATGTAGAGAACAGTACTAATGCTACTAAGTATTGGAGGTAGTACCCGTAGCTGTAACTAGTAGCTGGGTGCAATAAGTAGTAGCTGCGACTCAGAGAAAGGCGGGGGCAGCCCGTTCTTGTACTCGCGCGGAAAGTAAAAAATAAAAAATATATATATCTAGCCTCAATCAAATTCAAGCTGCTACTGGAAGTAGAGTAACCGGTAACGTCGCCGTGTTAAGTAACTCTGGAGCCCAAAGTAATCACAAAGCCTGTTGAATTCCCAATGATCTCCATCAAGGAAACTGAAGGAAGGTCTGGTGCGGAATGCAATAATAATGCAATAATGCCAAAACGGCTGCGACATATACCTCCTGCCTACCAACGTACATGTACATCCATTCCCTGAATAATAATTAACTGGACGGCTTTGCACTTCATTTGGCTGTAACAAGGCAAGAAAATGCAATAAATCTTTTATGGCGACATGTATTCCATGCCCCTGTCTAAGTACTGGCACAACGGCGGCTGGCCGTTAAGCTGGCTGATTGGTTAAGCGCTAGAGGGTGGGCGCGGGTGAATAATTAACATGGTCCCACCTAACTGCTACTTACCAATCGCGAGAACACAGCAGGGGCAGGTCATTATTCATTTGAGAACATACGGAGCTGAGAACCAGCTGCACACAAGAACAACGCCGAACAGAAACGAATGTACCATCTGCTAACCTTCTCTGGACAATTGAAAAGGAGAGTGTGGGACAGACATGGAGTGAGTGGGTGAGTGGGTGAGTGGGCTTTCAGGCGCTCGGTTATGTACTATGTTATGTTATACACTACGTATGCTTCAACGGCGATATCGATATCGCGATGCGAAAGGTTTGTTGGGTTGGGTTGGTAGTACGGGTTTGTCCCAAGTAGCCGACTACTACTATTTCCGACCAGTAACTTTAGGTTGTGTACACGGGTCCGGAAGTTGCCAAAAAGAAATCTAGCGACTGAGCTCAGTGCGAATGTGAGTCCTTGAAATAATAATAAGGCAACCAATCGAGTTGGTTGGGTTTCGGCCGTCTGAGAAAGACTGATGACGGCTAGAGAAATTGTTGCCGGTGAGGTTGGATTATTACCTATTTCTGTAGCAGCGTAGCTTCAAACACATTACTCCGAATAATGGGTACTTAATAAGTGTTTAGCAATGTCTCCCTATGTACCGCCACAAGAATGTGTGGTGATGGCTACTGATGAGGGGAGCATCTCATATTATGCAGCACATAAACTCGTGCGGCGGATGGAGTGACTGGTTGACAGAAGCCAGTAGAACAAAGAAGAGCCTGCAGGCTTGTATCTCCACACGAATTGTAAGGCGATCAGCATCTTCCTCATCGATGCATCAACAGCAATCCATCTCCAATAATCGACCTCAAACTCCTACCATAAGCACAGACATCAGCACAGACATCAGCACAGACATCCGGCTGAGATTCGTTCACCTGACCAGCCAGGTCAAACTCTACTTGTCCGCACTGAGTTGCCATTCTCGTACTATGAATCCCTGAGAACAAGAAACCAATTCAGACCAGTCAAGCTGCAGTGCATTTTTTTTTTGCTTGTGTCATACCAGCTGAACACAGATTTGTTCGTTCGTCATTTAATAGTAACTATCACTATGATCACAATCGCAATTTTTTGCGCATGGCATTAAGAAGGTTCCAGGGCTGACATCTTAAGATATTTGCTTTTTCTTCTCGATTTCCTTACAGCCGCAACGACTCCCACTCAATCGTTTACAACGGCGTATCTTAGCAAACATAGTTAACATGCAGTTTAATTCTAAAGAAATAATGTTTATTTAAAGTAGCCTTTCCAGCGGAGGATCCCGTCGGGATTGTTAGCCTTAAATCGATGGCATCAACTCTCATAGCCCCCTAGGTGGAATACCGGTACATATGCAAATCCCAATCTCTATGAAACCGGCGTGTACTCTACTCTAGTAGACGCGCGGCGCTCAAGCACTCAAACAATGCAAAATTTCCATTTCGAGGAGTGCTTACCTGGTAGGGTACTAAAACAGCGCTGGGCGCCGAGTTCCAAGTTCCACCCCCGTTTTTATGCTTGCTGGTGGCGATGCATTGACGTCCGACGGTCTAGTAGACTTGCGGTTGAGCCGGCTGAATTCGCTTTGCGTGGCAAGATCATTTATTATTATACTCTAATTTAAGCTAAATTAGTAGATAACGTGCAACGTCGCTAGCATTACCATAGAAGAAATATACCTTGAAGCATATTTGTGAGTTTGTAATTGTTGTGCAAGTCTGGAGTGCTCTTTCCCCTCACCTACTCATGCAGGCAGGCAAGAGGCATTAGAAACCGACAAAAGACGGCGTCGAGTTTAATGGGATCGATTTGAATGGTTGTTCGACAGACACCACGGGGCCACAGTTTCAGACCGAGTGTAATTCAAGTCTCGTCCAGTAGAACATTAATAAACCTGGCATCGACTTTCCTCTTATTGCCGGGGTTTATACGGTACTTATAGAGCTCCGGTACTTCGACAAATCATTCACATAGGCAACCTATTGAAAGTAGCCCAATTCCAATTATGCCGCGTGATACAACTGCAAGGCGGAGCTACGTAGAGATGTACGAGAACACGCAACAAGTTGGTAAAGAGGCAGTGTAGATTATCTACAGGTTTATAAACCCAGTAACCAGAGAAAGACGGTGCTGGGGTTGATTAATATTCTACTGGACAGCCGAAATGGAGTAGTATAATTGGTGTGGAATTGTGGGCCCGTGGTGTCAACATCTATGGCCATTCAAATCCTATCAGATTAAACTCAACTCCCTTGTGTCGGGTTTATGGTACCGACTGATTCAATACAGTGGGGATGCACCGCGTCTAGTCTACCAGATTGGGTATTCTGATATATCTTGCAGGGGTACTCGTCGGTACCTTCGGTAGTGGTCTACTAATATAATCAAGACAATCCAGCCCCCTGCGGCGGTTCTGGTGATAAACACATCTGCTTACTTGGTCGTACTACAGGATGTGTGGTTGTTCGTGATCAGTTCAAACTACATAATCTGGCGAACGCCGCGGCATGTTCCATTTGCAGCAAGAGTGGATTTTCAGTACCTAAGTACTTAGTACGTACCTTGAACTTCACTGGACTCGCCAGCCCCGAATTGCGCGAAACCACATAACTCTGCAATAACGACAATAACTAATACCGGGGCGTACCTTGGATAGGATAGCGGCGCTACCGTCTTCACGAGTCGCATTCATTTCAGTCACCAAACTCGACGGCATCTCCTTGAGGAATTGTAGCAACGCGGATCCGGATAGCGCGTCACAAAGCATGTGGATTACCGGCAACCTGCTGGCAAATACCACTAATTCGCATTATATATCGATTTTATGTCATCTGGAATTCATTCCTACACCTTGGGTACCGGCGAAATAGTTTCCTGGGCCATGGATTTACTATCGTTTACGTAGATCATCTGCAGACGGTACGATGCACGCTATATCGCACCTAGCTCGCGTTATCTATTGGCTGTGTCATCGACTGACCGAGCCGCTTCTGGATAGAACAGTAGAGTAGCGGAGCTGGTAGACTACCAAGCAACCAAGATTTGGTGGGGGAGCAGCGGAGTACCGCAACCCAAGCCGAGTTTTGGTTTGCCTCCGTTGGTCTAGCCAAAAATCTTCCAACGAGTACCGATGTACTCTATGAACTCCTGCTCTCGGGAGTTTTGAACTCGAATCTTGATGATCACTCCCCATCGGGACTGAGTTATGATAACTCCTAATTCAAGCCACCATCCTGTGAGCAATCCAGTAGTATCGTCCTTAGCGCTGTAGCTCTACTCTAACTTCAGGCGTTGAAATACGGCTACTCCTCAACTCATACCACAAGTACTTTGTACCTCTCCTCCTGATTATGATAGAAAACCAGGCGATTTGTGAGTTCCCAGCTGACTGAGAATTTTTGTGGTATGGCGTCGATCATTTTTGTTTGGGGGAAACTCGGTCCACAGGAAATCGTAAACCGCCTTAGGCGCAATATAGCTGCAGAAAGACTTCATATTAAAGTTCAAATATCACAGTTCTATAGTAGATTTCAATAATTTCAATCTACACAGCTTCAGTGGGCCGAAGGCGGATGCCTCAGGCGGTGATTACCATGAGATCACTAGAGCCGAGTCCGAGGTCCAGGCATATGCTCGAATCAACTCGGCTCGTGTCAGGTTGGCCTCATTGTTTCCGGTTTTCATAAAGGGACTTGATTTTCCCCATTACGTATTGGTTCAGATAGGAGCGGTTAATCAGGGGGTATTAGGAGTTCCATGAAACGAACGCAAATATTCGACACCGTGCAGCCTGTCGGTTCGGGTGAACAACCAACACGTTGTACTCTATATCGTCCACCAGACTGGGGCCGAAATGGCTTAACCAGAACGTCGGCAACGAGTGTTCCCCTGAGCATGGCCCCAAAGCCGATGTGGTCCAAAATTCTGCCCATGGTCTCCACTATGGTTCAAGCGTGAGCTGAGTCCAGCTCAAAATACCTTGGTCTGATGGCAGAGATCATAAAACCCCCCGTTTATAGCAGTCTATCTGCACCCAATTATGATAGGTGCATGATTGTGGGGCTTGTTCAATCGTATAGTTCAGCAATTTTGCCATCAAAACCTGTAACTGATAATATTGAAGCGGATGGCCTCCGACGTCCAGTTTTAAGGTCGCCGCCACCTGCACCATACTCGAACTGGCTCTCAGGCTGTGTGCTCTCCCTCACAGATTCGTTCGTATTTAAACCAAAGCTGCTCGGGACTGCACTGGTACATTGTGACTCCACTTACGATCACTAATTATGCCTGCGAATATAGTCAAGATGATTGGCGGAAGGCAAATGCAATGCATGTAATGTATCAGCACCTAGGTTAAAGTATGCATACGTTATTTTGGCTGTACAACCACGGGGGCAAGGAGTCACACATATTGACAGGCTTGGAATATGTTGCGCAGCAACGGGCAAAACAAGTGCGATATGGATGTGGTAGCTCGATCGCGAGTTTTGAATGTGAGATTCCATGGGCGCTTCAGCTGAATGCACGCAGCACAAAGTAATAAACAATAGACTTTCCCAGCCACTCGCAGCGGCGGTGATCATATGAGCTATGCACAGTATCATAGAGTCCGTTTGCCTTGCTATGGCGGTAGCTACTTTCAAAGTCTCACACATGCATAGAACCCACGCGGTGTGCATGTGGAGCGGACTCTAATCAACATTAAGCAGCATATATAACTATCGCTAAGTGCACATGAGCTCATCTCAGCTCGGTCGGGCACCACAATTGGGCCCACAAGTGGATGACCACTATTCATTACATTGGTGCTGGTTCGTTCGTTCGCACTCTTATTACGCGGTGTGCCTCCTACTACACGATTTATTGGGCGGTCTGTCGCTTATGATTCGTGGGGGCTGTCTGCAGCTGGTGGTAGCTAGTTGGCGGAACTTGCTTTCGAAGGATTTATTGGATAACACACAACTGATATGAGAGAATAAAACGAAGAGATGGACATGTGCGATGCAGTGTGCGATATCGGGATGTTTGCTGCTGACTAACTGAGCATCTGGATTCCCTGCGTCGATCTGGAAGTTCAAACAGATCAGAGGCATGATGACACAGTCGGCGGATATCTTAGCGAGAATACCACCCCGTTGCCGCCTGAAAACCACAGTGGCATATTACGGGATTGTGACAGAGTAATAAAATCGAGTGATCTCTGGTGAATGTGTTGAATGTGGTCAGATAGAGTTCTTTCTGACTATCATATTTCTGCTGAGTTCGCCCGCTGAAAGCAAAGAAGTATAGGATAAGAATATGGACTGGTGCTCGTATCTGGCTCAAAGGTCTCAATACCAGCGGAAACTACGATAAGTTATTAGTACTACCCAGTCAAGATCGGTGGTGGCCCATGGTCGGTTCAATGATATCAGCTTTTTATTTGGAGTTATTGCCATGTCTTGACAGTTATTGTATTTAATAACGCATGGTTTCCATCAAAGAGTATGTAAAGTTGCAGACCAGTTCGTGAACCGGTATCCATGCCGACTTCACTGATTATGTACTACCAAGTAACCGTTTCTTCAGCGATACGACCTCGTATAATTTCTCAAAACAAACACATGCATACGCCCCTGCAGTCGATCCAATGTCAAAGTTAATACGGTAGCTTTTGGTCATGCGCAGGACGGATTTCCCTGTTGCCGTGTTCGATGTCGGTTACTAATCTCGTGCAAACCATATATACAGCTATGGATATATCAATAACCAGCACGTAGATAGTAAGGATGTGCCTGCTCGCACATATACCCGCCGGGCATCCCGTGCGGCAGCGGGGTGTATATATGCCAGCTTTCGAGATAGCAAATCCCGGTTATTATAGTACGAAGCGCGAATGCTATCCCTGCTTCCACTGTGCACTTTCGCTGTACACAGACGACGAAATCAGTTACAATTGTCTGCTTGTCTCTCACAAACGACTTGGGCATTTGTATACCGACTTATTGTAAATATTGTAAACATCGATAGAAGTACGGGTGGAACAGGCTCCGAAGACAACGGAATGAATCCTGAGCGATTTCATAGTATTCTTGTGTCCACTGTCGACCAAGCCAATGCTGAGGCTTTCTGTATTGTCCGCCTTACTACTATGCATGCGTAAACCTGCATCGATCCAGGGAGAGGGCCCATTCATGCGTGTATCCAGCAGAGGCTATATGAAACCTCGAGGAATGTATATGAGGCATGTATATTAGGTGGCTACTCACAGACCACTATGGAACGATGACGCGGAGGTTGTATACATCCTTTCCCTCACCGATTTAGAGGGCTATAGCTGTCACCTGTTGAATTGCGGTGTGTTAACGGCTACGCCCGAGCGCCATGGAACATTCGGCCGGCTGCGTATCGATATCGTAATTAGAAAGCAACTCTGTAGCTAGGTAGCTAGCTAGAGCTCACATGCATTGCAGCGAAATACTAGCTAGAGTTCGATTGCTAACTACATGGAGCCTAATGTTATGTACTGTGCCCAGAAATCAACGATTGTGGAATACCCGCGGAAGTCCCATAGGGATCCGCTAATGTGGTCGAGTGATATCGGGTGATCGGGCGTTTCCGAATGTCGGCGAAATATCTCGGATCTTTCACAATCAACTGCAAACGGGTATTATGGATAGCCAAGAAGGCTACGGCGGTGCAAATAATAAGGACTTTGTAAATAGAGGTTACACTGTTGATAGCGACGTCAAGATATACCAAGGTACAGTTGAACGAAACATAAGCTGGTACCCTATTTGAGTACAATGGAACAGCCGTTTACCTGCTAATATGAATCCGGTGGAACATGCGTTGCGTCACTACAAATACTACCGTAGGCTATCGCGATATCGAGTTGGAACATTGGCCTTGGCATTCGGTGGTGTCTCCAGTTCCTGAATGGTAGCCCAGCATATCCACGCGAACAATCCGTTGGTCACGAAGGTTGCCGCAATATTGAAGGGAAACTGGGAACAGCGGTTTCATAACTTGCATTTGCACAAATCCATCGATCAATGGGTTCGTTCCTCATGCTCATATGCTCAGCTGCAGTTCTTGGGTGTGTATACATCCTAGCACTCCAGAAGGATGTTTATATATATATATATTAATGCGGGACGTGGCTGGGGCTGAAGCCTGCGTACTATACGGTGCGGGTGATTGACAAGGCATTGACATTGACGGATGGGGGACTTCAGGTCAGTTACTATGTGCACCTTGGTAACAATGCTATGTACTATTTATTTAATAAGCGTTTGCATTTCTCCGACATCATGACCCAATTTCCGGGAACAATGCACAAACGGCCTCAAGAATGATAAGGTTATGCGCTGGAGGGCTCCTGTCTTTCCACCTACGGCATTCCTTTCATTAAAATGGTTCACTCTCGGCATTTGATGGACTTGATTGTTTGAGGATATGATTCTGACATTATTTTTGTGGTTAAACCCCTTTTTTCAAGCCTTGTTCGCCATTAAAAAAGCCCCGCCTGTTTGAAATTATATAACCGACTGAAAGGTAGCGGTTATGCGAGGTTTGGGAGAATTCAGACTAAGAAAAGGGATTGAAATTTAAAAACGCCTTTCTCAAACCCAGGGAACTCTCATACAGTGTATATATATCTGCTTGGGATCCTCTGATTAAATTTCGGAAAAATGGAACCTCTTCTGGAATTACGACCGCGCCGATATCTGCTCTTTGCCATGTTCCCGTCTATTCCTCAGCGCCGGCGGCGGCCCTGTTCGACGCATAGTAGGAGCCATACCACCTCCTTTTTCGGGTCCCATGGATTGTGCATAGGTTTCTACTTTGGTATGGCGCTTCCAGGAGTGGTTGGAGGCTTATGCGGACTGCCCATGGGTGATGGAATATGATGGGCAAAACCTAGGTGTAATGGTGCGACCCTCTGCTCGCCTTGCGCCTCACTTTCTCCGTAGATCCCTGCAGTGTTGTTAGTTGCAGAAATATGCATTGTACATGCGGATACATGCTTCTATGACACAACATCATTCGCGGGCTTGATGAATTTTCTGGTGTCTCGGGTGGTTGCATTGAGCTGCGCTTTTAGCTGGCAATAGTAATGACAGCAAGTTCTGCAGGCCGCTGAAATGAGTATCTGGTGCACCAGCTGGGCTTCTGTACGTAACACCGGTGGTATAGGTTTGGCTACTATTGGGAGCGTACTACCTGCGATATACTTATTGGCGTCGTTGACAGAGGCAAGAGATGAATCTTCAACTATCCGTGGTATGATAGCCTCAAGAACGTATGTTCACGATGAGTCTTAAGTTTGGGACATCATATGTCAGGCAGGGATATCCGGATATACTCTATCTCTGGGCGGACACCGAACATTCGATCTGATTAGTGAACCGGTCCCCACTTTACCAGGTTGGGAAACATAAACAAAGGCTTATACTAGCTGGCGGAACATTTACATATATATAGCACTGTGGAACCTCGATATTGGGTATATAAACACCATCACTCACTCGTATATACTTACCTACATCCAATGAGAAATTGGCATAGCGCATAAGGGATTGAGGGCTCCCCACATTCCCTCTCTCTGGGAGAATTGTCTCCAATGATCTGATTTACGCATGTTCTGCCTATGTGCTAGGAAGTTGGAAATACGTGGCTACTGCTGACTCGGGACGATGTGGTTTGCAGGAAGTAGGACAGGGGAAGGGAATTGTAAGTACGGCTGAGATCTAACCGCGTTCTGGATGTAAGAATAGCCCGGTCATTCACAGTCACTCGTATACTGATTCGATGAGAATGCAACCTGAATAACCAGGGTTGCGCTGGAAATTACCGCATAAGAACACGGGACGTTGTTATTGTTTTGCTCGCGTCTCCGGAGGCCAGGTTTATAAACAATTCAATGCGTCCGTAATTGTTTCTGTCTTTGCGATACCATTCGTCAAGTCAAATAAACAAGCGGATTTTCAGTGGCTAAATCGTTCAAGAGCTTGCATGAAGAGGCAAAAGTAAATTCGCTGTCTTTCATCCCCTGTCACCGCCACTTTGGCCCGAACGTATCACGGGCTTGTTGGTCTGCAACCAACTGCACGAAGATACACGAATCTGGTGAGCGGGTTCGCAACGTTGAATAATTGCACTTTTGAACGACATCTCACAACGGCTTTCATGGGATAGGGTGCTCAAACCATAGCTTGTGTCTTAAATACCGGCTTGAACATATTTCACGCGGTAGGTGGCTGGAATGGGTAGTGCTAATTGGATTCTAGACGATTAGAATTATGTATCCCACCCGGTTGGATGTGGACAGTCACACGCACACTTGTAAACATGTTGAGAGTTTGCGGTTTTTGCCGATTGCCTCATTTTGACCAATCGGCTGATATCATAATCCTTTACCTGGGTTGGGGCCAGATCCCAAAATTCTCTACAATTGATATCGCCGAGTATTTGGGGAGCATTTGATGCCACTACAATCTGGATATTCTTGGTGGTTTGACCCCTTTTTTTGCAATTTCAGCTGGAGAATCCACACTCCGGACCATGGGGATCCGTACAGATGTCCACGCCGGTTTTGCGTTTGAATGTGAGGGTTTTGAGAACGTAAGGCTTTGTATAGTGTTCTCGCTCGTCGTGGCAATATCCTCTTGGATAGTGGAGTAACTATAGGAGGTATTCTCGTATTGACGGGGTTCGTGAAGTCTCCAGCTAAATGAAATGGTGCTATTCACAGGATGGCTCTGACTGCCAGAACTGAGCTCTAGATGTGGGGTGTTCGTTCTTGATCGTCCCTTCAATCTGCGGTCTGGGTGGTGTGTACGTGTGGGAATGTTCGAATAGGGACCGAGTGAGAAGACTGAATCCAAAGGATGGAAAAGTCGGAAGGAGATCATTGTAGTAATAGATGATGGAGTTGGGAGTAGGATAGGGGGGAGAGAAGTATTTCGCTTGAAAGACTCCACTGAAGCAATCGAGATCCCGACGTTGACCCATAAGCCCTCTGATATCATGATATTGTTAACATTGCTAAGCAATAAGTGACGGCTACCTCTGGTACATAGACACGTATGCCTAGAGTACCTAATCACTCAACTCGGCTTGTCAGATTAAGAGGTCTCCACACCCCTTTCTGCCTTCTCTCCATAATATAACCCTTGATGGCTATAGAGAGCGCTGATAACAAGCAATATGCAAAGTCCTAGCGATATAAACGTGGCAGACTGCCGGCATGCCTTGAGTGGAGCAAGGCTTGAGTGGGGTTATATGGTCTACATTGAAATCCACTACGCTAGCAATGATGGGATTGGCTGCTTTTTGGCGGGGAGGGGTCAAAGCTTTGATTACTGTTAGAGTCAAGGGTAACTCAGCTCGACCGGTGTGCCATTTGTAGGTATTCGACTCGGGTATCTATAGCGTATTATATCTGGTTTAACTCGCCGTTTTTTTGTAGTTTGTGCAGCTTGCATACCCGATGTCAAGTGCAACTTTTATTCGGCTTAAAATCTTGAAGCCGCAAGTCAATCTAGCAGAGCTGAAATCAGACAAATAGAACTGGTGCACTCAATCGTTCCTGTAAGTACTAATAGAACGACGAGTGGGACCAGATAACAGGCCGTAAGAGCGTGAATTCGGCAATGTAGATACTTGCTATCTTTGAGACCGACGGCTTAAAATATGTATAGCAAGGATAGATTGTTTGATAGTCATGCAGATCAAATATGTGTAGGCATTCAAGTATGAACGTGCGCGGCGAACGCCCAATGTAGGAATTCCCCTTCTGGCAGCTGGGTGGATGGGGGCGTCGGTCGGTCTGGGATACGGCAGAATATGCACCGCACAACACATTTCTTCTTCGAGGGAAAGAAAGCTAGACATATCTGAAGATCAGCTGCGTGTTCCGCCGTGCTTCGTGGGAAATCGAGGGATGGCTCCTATTCCACTTGCTGAGGAATGCCATCCTGAGTGTGATATCACATGCACACATGCAGCAAAGCTCGTATACGTATTGAAAGTACAGCCTGATCTCTTTACGGGTGCACAGTACATTGACATACCACGATGAACTCAAGTGGTGAGGCCATTGGAGGACCTTTTGTAAAGATTCCTAACCTGAAAGCAATTTCGCTATACTATCTGACGCAACTAGTTTAATTTATGCACTACAGCGCTTGCTAGATAGAATTGAGAGTCGTTTAGTTGGTGCTACTATAATAACACTTTGAAGCGCTCTGCGGATGAAACCGTTAACTGAGACTGTCTCTGAAGTTTCTGCCGCATCACGAGTCAAAGATTTTCGGAGATCCTTCCGTTGTGACCGAAGGCCCAAAAGCGTACCAGCATCGCTGGGCAACTGTGGGTTTTGAACGTCAGCGATCATGAAATTCAGGAAGACGTGCGATTGATGGTAAATTTTCCATCAATTCCAAAGTTATCAACACTCGCTGCGTTTATCCCGGGTTGGACGGAGTCAATATCCGCAGAATGTCCGAAGTAGGCTGAAAACCATAATAGGTTTTCATATTTTCTCGTGCCTAGACTCCAGCCGTGACGCGGCTGGAGGAGCTTGGATCTATTGGGTAGGCTAGGAACGAGAAACACAAACAACTGCAAGGTCACTTGGCATACAGCATTTCTCATCACATTTTGTTACGGTAATATTGCGTCTGTGAAGAGTCCGCTGTCGGGTGGCGGGCAGCGGGCAGTTTTAGAGGCGTAGGAACCTGCAGAAGTTCGTACCTTGACATCCGCTCCCGCTGTACCCTGAGCGTGCACTTTAGCACGTACTTTAGTTCTGGAGAAATGTTCTCGGCACATCGCAATTGTAGGACTTTGGACCAACCAGATGCTTTTCTCCGAAGTTTGATCCAAGTGGTAGTTGGGCTTACATAGCGTGACACTAGTCTCCCGTCGCGTGTTTATGTACCGTTCACACGCGTCCGCGGCAGACGCACTACAGCAGCGTTCGTTGCTTTTTCTCTCCTAGGATCACAACACGACCGACGCCAATAGTGTCAATTCAAGAAGGTGACAGTAGCATTCCCTTGTGTATAATCGCTCTGGTTCGCCAGCTAAGAGCTACCTATCTGCCCGAGTATGGGGTTTTCAAAGGTAGCTGACTCTACTTTCAGAAACTTCGAAGCTACGCAGCCGTGTACCCACCCATCAGTCTGTATTCTCGACGTTTGTGGTGTTGCACGTTATGGCCAACAAACCATTTGCATGAATCACTTCTCAACTGAGGGCTGCCTGCAGTTATATCTTCTTTTGGCAGAATATCCAAGCCATGATTGAGCATGACGGAAGGTGGCCGAGATCTTTGCATGATCCATTTCTGATATGCACTCACTACCTTCCCGCTGGGTGACAAGTATCGATTTGTACGTGGGAAACTGAAATTTCTGGGTCCAATTGGACAATCCGATCTGTGTGCTCTTTTTGTGATAATCCCAAAAAGGGTCTCAGCTGGCCGGTTATAAGACAAGACCCAGTGCGCAGCCTTGTGTGTACACGTATATATATCTGTCTTCCCCCCAACCTTTAAAGCTTTGCTGCCCGCCCTGTGCGGAAGTTGCCGATTCCCGATCGGTATATCGCTTTTGCTAATTCCGTGTAGCGGCGGATCCCCCCTCTAAAATTCTCCGGCCATTCCAATCCCTACGATTGAAAGTCGCGCACCTCCGCACTTCGCCACCTATCGTCCTCTACAGATAACGACTTCAATTCTGATCGAAATGACGTCCCATCAATCCTCATTAAAGGGTCCTAAGGACCAGTCATCGTCGTCGTCGTCGTCGCGAACCAGCAAAGTCGATTCCAATGCCTTGCGGCTCCGCGAAAACCAGCGCCGCTCTCGCCTACGGAAAAAAGAATACTTAGCGTCATTGGAAACCCGGTTCCGAGATTGTCAGCGAGCTGGGATTGAGGCTTCTGTTGAGGTTCAAACCGCAGCTAAACGTGTTGTTCGTGAGAATATTCGTCTCCGAGAACTGTTGAGGGCAAAAGGCGTGTCCGATACCGAAGTCGATGTCTGGGTACGGGACACAGCTAGCGATCACGATCGCGATGCGACTGTCGCCCCAGTAGATGCGGCTATAAAAGCACTTGCTAGGCGGCCTTGTGCCGTCAAAGCTGATACCACCGAAGAGAGTGGAAGGCGAAAAAGCACGGGCATGGTGAATGAGCGGAGCCCAAATGGCAACGGCAGTGGTAGTGGTAGTGGTGGTGGTTTCAATATGAAGACACGTGAGGATGTGTCAGGCCGTCAAACCCGACAGCAACAAGAGACGACACCCCCAAGAAACTCTCTCTCTCCAACGGATTCGCATTCGTCGCTTTCACCGACACCGAGCTTTTCGGCATTACCAATGACTCCGCCGCCAGCTGTAGCCCCTAACCCTCACCCGACTTCTCGTCGTCCATCCTTCCCGCTGACGTCGCCCGGATACACTTCAGGCATGGGGCAGCGGGTACAAGATCTATACTCTTTCCATTCTTTGTCGTCACCGCCATCCTCTCACTCTTCTCCGGCTTCCGCAACGCAGTTTTCGGACCGCTTCCTGTTGCACCAGAATCAACAGCAACAGCACTTCATCGGACATGATACCCACGGCTCTGTGCCCTGCGATGTTGCTAGATCTATGATTGTGCAAATGGCTACCGAGGGAAGCGTAGATGTGCTGACAAGGGAGTTGTGTCCACACGGTTCTTTGCAGGGTTGTGTAGTGAATACTGGCGTTTTGTTTGGTGTTATGGATAGGACTTGTGTTTAGCAGAAGAGATGGCAGGATGACAAGATGGAAGTATTTAAATGCGGCCTCATCTCTCTAGCACTTTTTGTTTTGCTTTGAAGCTTCCTCTTCTCTCATTCTTACTCTCTCATACACACACTCGCTCTGTTATCTGTTTTCTTTCTTTCTCTATATCTTGTATTTATCTGCATCTCATTGCTGTTATTTCTAGTTTGGTTGGAGTTGGATTGGAGTTTGGAGCACGTCTACTATGGCCATATGGCGTGCATGACATGACGTCACATTGTGCATTCATTTTCTTCTTTCTTTTTGGCGTCACGTTTCCATTCGACTGGGAACCATGGTTTTAGGGTGTATCATAGGAGCGATGGATATATGCCTGGCATTGGGTGTAAATTATGAGGGGGAATGTGATGTGGGTAGGTCCAGTTGAAGCGATTTTTAAGCGGGCCGCACCCTTAGCGTATACGCATGGAGCTCAAATTTGCTGAAAGCACAACCCTGAGATATGAAGATTTACAGGCAATGGGATCACCAGTTCGGAAGTGAGCACCAGTAGGCCTTTTTTTGTGGAGTACTGCGTTGTTGGGGTCTTGAGTTATGATATCAAATTTTGAATTCTCATTGGTGAAAATTTCAATTGGGGTTTTAGTGCTTCTTGTTCCCGAACTTTTCGCCTTACAAGTATACAACCGTGAAGCAAAGCACCATAAGATATCGCTAGCGAGGCAAGGTCTAGGATTAATGAATCCTGAGCGAGCGAACGTCCATGAATCAACGGACTCTTTCTGTTGGGATTGAAGGCAGGTGTACTGGGCAGGCGTGGTTTGTTTGATTCGGATATGTGGATAGGGGTAGTATGCTGCGCTCATAGGTACCTGGGTTTTCTCCTAGCTTGTTCGTCCAGAAGACAAACAAAACCTGGTACGAGAGCGATGGTATTATGCGTTGGAAGCGCAGGCCACCACTTCAAATCGGTTGAGGTGGGGTTCCATTCCAATCGATCCCCGCTCTAAGCTGAGCAATCGGAAGCACATCTCTCTCTGACAGTGGGTTCGTGGATTTATGCGGGGTGGAACCTCGCTCACTCGGCACTCCGTGAATTTAAGGTTTGTGTGGGCCCTTGAGCACATACGTACGTAACCATTCATGGGGAATCGAATATGCTCGGCTCATGGACACCATGCACCGCTAACTGTGTCTGCACATGGGAGTTCGAAGTTAGTTGATACGTATACGTTTAGTACATCCCAGACGCCGTGTTTGCAAGCCTTGTCAATCTTTAGTATCTAGTGAACACGCATACGAGAAAACTATGGAAGTCACAAATCACATTATCCCCAATCCCCAGAGATGGTAATTATACGCACTGCAACCCGTGAACCCTATTCCATGCCCCGAGTGATTGGACCGGTTACATGCCACTGTCCAACAGCCGATGCTAGTAGGTGCATGCATGCAGCGGAAATCGCAGATTGCATGCAGATACAATCTTGTAGCGGCGGATATACCTTCTCGGTACTAAGGTGTGGGGATTAACCAGCTTGTGCACTTTTGAAGCATGTACCTTCTTCCAAAGTGATAGCGATCAAAGACACATGGTGCAGGTGCAGTTTTATTCTCCAAGCCCCAGCATCTGGCGCATTCTTGCTGAACTAAAGATTGGACATTTATGCGTTGATGGTGTGAGGGAAGAAGGCAGAGCACTGGCCAGCACAGTCAGGAAGGGCGAACGAGTCGACCGTCCCCGACACTTGTGCGTATGATGTTTTCAATCCTTTTTGTAGAAGTGCACATGCTGTTCTATAACGTTAGATCCAATAGCGGGTAGTTCGTTTGTGCACCACACCTCATATATATTGATCCATTCTAAATGCTTGATAAAAGATGACGCCTGAAATTTTCCGATATGATGGTGCAGGGACTGATCGCCATGGGGCGAAGTAGATTTCTCCCCAATTCTTCACCTTTGTACACATGTGGATATGTGTTTCTGCACGTCGTTAAATTATGACCTCGCGTCGATCCAACCTAATCTAAAAGCCGAATAGCGACTGCTTGTGTGACGACGCGGCTTTTCTGATCTGTACTTTCAGGTTCTCACGGTAGATTTTATTGTATCAATGGGTGGCGAACTCTTCTTATCAGCTGATCTGCTGTATACGTATGATTGGGAAGGTTGAGATGAGAATAAGCAGCATAGAATTTTATGTGTGGAGGGGCGTTTGCGGGGTGTGGCTTTGACGAATGTGATCTTTGATCATGAATGCTCTTTCATTCTTCCTATGCACTATCCCCGCTCCTATTCCCTGTCTGCTCGCTTGGCCTAATCCTTACATCCATCCAGCAGTTTTCCTCTGCTGTCTGTCCAGCCGTCGATGCTTCACTGTCGATTTTCTGGAACGCCTCAGAATGGTCCACACCCTACCTAAATTTACATGTATACAAGCTCTGAACTACCCCGCGATGCGCTGTAGAGTTCAGTTGGGTTATAATACCTTAGATGGTATATATCTCACATAGATTAGCTTTCTTCTTACTTGCGCGCTAGTGGTCCATTGATATTCCTGTTATAACGTTAATATTATATGAAGATAGCTACTATATACCGCATAATCTGGCCGAACTCGCGATCTTTGTAGTATGTACGTGCATCTTGCATAACATATTCTAGCGATAACTCCTATTCGCCTCGACACATTGCTGCCAGATGGCAATCTAACAGAGCTTGAAACCGGACAAATAGAAGCAACGTATTAATATTATGCACCCTGCACGGACTACAAAGTAACGAATTCGAACATTGATTCTGTTGAGGATTCTCTTCCGGAATTCCCAACCATCATCCACATATCTGCGTGGCTGGCCTAAGTCACAATATAGAATATAGACCGAGTGCACCGTTATGATCGACCTTACTCGTCTCAAACTCTCGTTAACCATACACCAACGTCTTTGTAGGAGGGAGAATGGAATCAACTGACGAAATAGAGCGCGGGTTGGAATTGCTCTAGTTTTTGTAGGCTAAACGCAGATCTAGACAAGCATTTATTCCATGCCCATAGCGTATACGTCTCATTCCAGGCTACCGGTAGTTAAGTCATTACTGACTCCTAGAGTTCCAAACGTATGAACATATTCACGCACGCGTTTTAAATGCCGCGCTATATTTAAGAGAAACACCATTTCTGATTAGCACACGTAGTTCTTCATCCCGCCTACAAAGGACACTCAATTCCACCAGTCTCAAGGCTCTAAAGAGGGCATTTATATTACAACATCGTCTCCCAGTGATATGTTTGGGTACGCTTATCGGAATATCGTAAGCGAGCCAATCGATAAGGTTCTCATATAGTATCTCGCCAAACTTCATCTTCTCTCTAGTTCTGTAGCATTTGTGGCCGAGAATTTTGTTGATTCATCTGTTGCTGCATCTGTTGCTGCATCTGCGTGTCGATGTCTGGGTTGTGATTGTTTCGTCGGCTGTTTCTTCCATGAGTAAACGGGGAAAACGGGAGAGGGAGGAGAGGAAGGGGGAGTACGTTGTCCGGGTTGGCGGAAGACGATGCTGACGGTTTGGGTACTGGTGGTGGAGGTTCCTTCATTGGGTTCAAATTCTTCCTCCTCGTCAATTGTTGGAAGCATCTGTACGAACCAGAATGCAATCTGATCTGAACCGGGATGTCGGTGACTATATCTCGGCGTGGATCTTCCTGGTCAGGGTTAGAATTGTTAGCAACCTGGTTTGTGTTCGTTGGAAAGGTCATCTCGACTCGCCATTATAATGAGTGTGATATTGATGAAGGCCAGATGATTCCGGATGCCCTAGTTTGATATTTCCGATGGTTATGGTATCCGGGGGATAGATGAAGATGGGCCTATATTGAGGCAGTGAAACGACAATTGGGTTTGGAAGGAAGTAAGCTGGCTGGAAATGATAACATGCCATAGTCATCGGGTATTTTGTGTTTGGTATGGTGGTGCAAACTCGGACCGGGCAACATCACCGCCAAAGCGGGCATCATCCCCGTTGGTCCCCGCATGGTTCATGTCCTCAGCTCCGTGATTTGTTCAATTATTATCTGAAGGCCATGGCCATCCTCCTCAGAATCTAAAGGACTATCCAAAATAGAGTAACTTTACCAATCAGGAGTTTTGACTCGCTGTCACCTCGCCTCATCACGTGCCGAATTCGAATTTTGCACTCAACGACATTTTATCTTCCAAATCCTAGCTATTTGCTTTACAGCTCCCACATGAGAGTGCTCTAAGCCTGCTGTTTTTACAAATACTCTTCATTCCAAACTAAGATATATACCTTAGAAATTTCATCAATTTAAAACGAGAGAATCCCACAAAACATCAACGTTAAATCCAGCAAATCCACGATACTGACCTCAATCCCCTCTTTACCATGAGCAATGCATGCCAATACGCGAAATACAAACAGCATACATTGCTAATCCTCTACCTTCGCCAATCAAAGCAAGATGCATACCCAGCTTCGTTGAGGCACACAAAGCCGGCTCTACAGCAAACACTAGATTTCGGGGCCGAGCAACAGGTTCATCCCTTCGGACAGCCTACCACGGTGCCTGTTTTGCATAATGCTGTACCAATGGCATCGTTCTCGCCTGGGGCTGGGCTGCGAGCACGGTGATGGCGAGGAGAAGGAGGACGACGGTGTATCTCATGGCGGGGATGAAAACGGTGCTGTAGGAAACTGAAATTACTGGAATGTTCTGTACTTACTAAGTACTTATACTTGTCCTCGCAAATAAATTACACAGTTGAATATTACCGCCGTAGACGGATGCTCACTTTTTGTACGCCTGACCTTCCGGATCCTCGGTAGGCACCACTGAAACTTGACATCAATTAATACGAGCGGCAGACCGCAGAACTTACTAAAACCTACAGAAATCCTAACCCCATCTTGCCGTTCATATTACAGGAGGATACGAGCTTACTACCGGTGGGTCCTGTAAATTTGCTTGAAAGCATGAGTAGGTGGGCTTACGTTGGGGATACTTGATATTGAGGGCGAAGAACGAGACCATATGTATAATTCATGACCATATGAAGAGTTTTGGTTGCATATTGTGGGACTGCGGTGGTCAGCTGGTGGATGGCTCTGTCGCTGCTTAGACTTCAAATTCCTGACCAATGTAGCTCATTTTCCTTACTCCGGTTTACGAGAGCAGGCGGGAAGCGGCATACAAATTTGCAAATGGATGTCTGGCTGTGGTAGCACATGTGTACACGCAAGTAGTATGTAGTTTCGGGTTACAATATTACTACTGGCACTAATACTGGCACCAGAATTATTGTCCACAGGTCTCATAAAAATCCGATTCCGGATCCCGGGTCGGAGTTTATGTGAGATATTAGATGGTAATTGTACTTGCTACCAATACATACGCATTCTATTTACCGAACCCATCGATATTCGGGGGAGAGTCTCCCACAATGACACCAGGCCAGTTACAGAAGACAAAGGAAATAAACAGCATGAATCACCGCCTCTTACCACGCTCAAACCACATCCCGCTTCGCCAACTTCGCCATTATTCCCGTCTGCTTCACAAACCAGGTATTATGTTCCTTCCATTCCTTCTCCAGGTTCTCAAGTTTGACATCGAATTCCCTGAAAAACTGTGGCATGAACTTGTAAATCTCTGCCAGCGCAATATTCTTACCTAACTGGTAGTTAGTATCTGGTTTCAGAAGTGGGACTGGTAGAAAAACTAACCAATGCATGTTCTCGAACCGGAGCCAAAGTTGAACATATACCGGTCCATGTTTTCCGCCTCCGGTCGGAACCATCTGTCGGGATTAAATTCCTCTGCATCCTCGCCAAAGACGCTCGGTTCGTAGTGCAGCACGTAGGGGTTGACACCGACTCTGCAGCCCTCGGGGAAAAAGTGGCCACAGAGAGTCCGCCCACCCGCTGGGACGTGGCGTGGAAAAGTCAATGCAATGGAAGGATGTACGCGCATCGATTCTTTGATGACTGCCATGAGGTAGGGGAGCTTAATCGCTTCGGCATAGGAGATGATAGAGCTAAGTCGTCCTTCGCGTTGAGCTTCGTCGATCTCTGCCTGGAGCTTCTCTTTGGCATGAGGAGTGCGACAGAGGTGGTAAATTGCCGTTCTCATGACAATAGCGGTGGTGTCGGATCCCGCAAAGCTTTTGCGATCAGCAAAGGCTCCAGAAAACTAGTAGCATGAAGGGGACGCAATGCAGCGGGGAGAATCGTTAAGAGAGCGTACATTGCGGTATACGACTCGGTATAGACATCGGTAATATCGAACTCTGGGGCCTTTTCTTCTGCCACTTGGATAAGCTTTGCTAACATGTCCGTTCGCGCTGATTTCTTATCCGGTCCCCACCGCTCATCAACCAAGCGCTTGCTCTCAGCAGCGAGTGAGTTGAATACGCTTATGCCATGTCTTAGAGAAGAAGAAAAAGGAACCAGCAGTATCTGAAATGGTCGCATCCACTTGTAAAGTACTCCCATGCGGATTGCATGCGGGAGGATAATGTCGACGGCTCCGATGAGTCCCCCCACATCCCTGCGCTCGTTCATGAAGCCGAACATACGACCGAAGAAAAGCTCTCCGATTACATCAATAGCATACCTATTTAGTCAGCGAAGATGCATGGAAGGCGAACAGGCGCTCGGAAGCAACCACCGAGAGCTGAACAAAGTGAGACAGAACGAACCATTGTAGCCACGTGCCCATGTCAATAGTTTCTCCAGATTCGGCGTACTCGGAGAGAATCTTCATGAAGGTCTCGGTGCAGTTGTCTATATATTTCTCCGATTCGAGGATGGAGGACAGGTTGAACATGTTCTGGATCATGCGGCGGCGGTAAGTGTGCTTCTTCTCATCGAGTTGAGTGAAAGAGTCTCCATGTGGTGCTGTTTGCCCGTCAGCACGAGGTGGCAACTGGAATATGCTGGGCCGAGCTGTCGGCCCATGATGAAAGCATAGCGGAGCGTGAGGCAGAAGGTAGCAAAATGGAAACTAATATGGTATACATACAGAGATTCGGAGCTTGCGTAGGGTAGAAATCTGTCTGTTTGGAGGCACCACATGTGAGCTGTGAACGTTCATCCAACCACTGACGCATACGCATATACCTTGGTGTAGCCGGCGTTAACAGCGTAAATTGCTTTCATAGCCGCCGGGTCCGAGACAGACACCTCATTCGGGGCAATTCTCACGAGAGGACCTGTGCTCAACGTGTTAGCCACGATATAGGTATCTAACGGAAGGCATCCGGCCGTACCATATTTTTTGTGCAGCTCCTTCGTATACCGGTGCATATCCTCGGCATTGATCCGATTCAGATACCAGAATCTGGTTATGCTTGCCCAGAAAGGACCTGGAATCGCGGCATATGGTGAGAATACTCTTTGATACACAACCCATCCGACCACTGAAACGACGAAAGCTATGGGGTAAAAGAGAGGATTGGAAAATAGCGTAATGAGAAGCATGGCTGCTGGGGACTCGCAGCACAGAAATGAAAGCGAAAGACAACACGAAGGAACTGACTGACAAGGTTGACCGAACAACGTGGGAAAGAGGGGGGATATATGATCATCAGGAGCAAAAGGTCGCGGACCCCACCTCGTGGTCGAAGAGCCTATGAGAGGGCTCGATTTTCAAAGACCTGCAGTATTGGGAAAGCGCTGCAACCATGTAGGAAGAGCCGTGAACCCCACACCATATCACAACTCTCACTTTCTAACCAGTTTCACCTCACAAACTCTTCCACACCCTTTAGCCAATCCAACTTGTTGTCTTCTTCAGTCGCGAAATCCATAAGCGAGTACCTGAACTGGTCTAGGGGATGAAATGTTTGTTGCTTTCGAACAATTCGGGGGTCTCCGTCGACTCGCCGAGGAGAGGGTTTCGGTGGAATTTTCCGGCACCAGAGTTTATGTCAGAGGATTAAGCGTCTGACTCGGCTACCAAGCAGGGGTTGTAGGCGAGCCACCGAATCAAAATGTTATACAGTGCACCCTATAAGAAACCTCATTATAAGAATTTTTCTGGCTATAAGAAATGGGTAATGACATCTTGACTTGCTATAAAATAGTTAACAAAAGCCTGGAATAGTACAAAATTCAGTAAGGAACACTCCGTCGACGGCCCCCCTCCGTAATTGTCCCTAGCGATCGTTTCCATATTCCAATCTCAGTAGCAAAATTTATCTGTGTTTTGCCCCACTAGATATGTTGTATGACGGTCTGTGGGTATGCTGATCAATGCGCTACCTAACCCTGTAGGTATACGCCACCTTAACGTTAAAGCCATCCCCGGCGGAGACCAGGACAATTCTAGCGCGTCCAGCCGCTCTGAATATAATTAAGCGAAGAAACTTATCTGAACTTGACCTCAAGAAACAGCCAGAGCAGATGCCAACAGTAGAAGTTATGATGTATATGGATTCTCATTGATACATTGTGAACAGTTGCAAATTCTCTGAAGAGTTGGTACGAAATACTTGTTGGTTTCGTCGTTGATAGTGGAGAACATCCCGTGCATAAGTTGGTGATGGCTACTGCAAGGGGTGTGCTGATCTTTTACTACAAAACGAACGCTTTGAACCACTGCCAACCAGTGTCAGTCCGTTTCATGCGGAAAATTCGCGGGCCGTGTCAGACGTCTCACGATAACATAGTGTTGTATGGATAACAGGGCCCCACTCGTTTGTGCGTAAACATGAGCTTTGAAAACTCCAGATACAAACTCCATGGTATCTTCATACTAAGAATATTCGCTGAATAAATACCAACGCTGCTTGGTTCTGATGCCATCGTGTTCCAAGTTGTTTCACATGCTAGAGAATTTTGTAGTTGGTTTATGAATCGCTTCGCATGGGAGTACTCTAAGTTAGGCATCTGTAGGAGATAGTGGCTTTTGGCACGGACGATCTCGATGAGAAGCTAGGGTATGACCGTGGAACAAACATATAATTCGGCGAGCAGGAAGAAGCCGCTGTTTGGGAACAGAAACTACCGACCGCGGCATCGAGGAACGTATACAAATAACAATCGACAACCTCATTCCCAGTTTAAAAAAGTTACATCTGCAGCTGCAACACTCTTTCGCCAGATATAGCGCTGGTTCTCGTTATATTCGATATTCAACCCGCAAGTTCACCGCAAAAATGCCCCAACCAAATGCCGTACCGCCAGCTCCACCTCCACCGCCAGGCATGATCATCCCAGGAAGTAGTCCTTATCCTCCAACGTCATCAGATCTCGCGAGAGTTGCAGGAATTGAAGCGGGCTGCTACGTATCTTTTGTTATAGCAGTACTCTTTGTGGTGGCGCGGTCAGTTTTGAGATATTCCCGGATATGGTCGTCCATAACATAGATACTGATGGGTGGATGGCATGAAGAATATATGCCCGATGTTGCATCGTAGGAACCTTCGGTTTAGATGACTTCTTTCTCATTCTGGCAACGGTAAACCATTTCCTTCTAACACTTATGCTGGCAATGATCTGATCGAGTCGTCAGTTGATGTCTGTGGCAATCACTGTGTGCGTGCCCATTATGTTCCGTTATGGAATTGGGAAACACTTAGTGAACGTCAGTATGGACGACTTCCTCGTAGGACGGATGTGGGCGTGGATATCCCAAATCTTCTATTACGCCGCGTTGGGCTGCGTCAAGTGTGCCATTATCGCACTTTACCATCGTCTCGCCACCCAGAAACAGCACAAAATGCTCCTCAAGGTCATTGGTGCCGTCGTCCTGGGTCATGGCATTGCCGCGACAATTACCACAGCACACATGTGCGACCCTGTTGCAATCATCTGGCAACCGTCCTTTCCCATTGGCTGTATCAACATCTTGGACTTCAACTACTTCAACGCCACCTTTCATATCCTCACCGACCTTATGTTAGCTGTTATACCCATTCCAATCTTGAAGGGCCTGCAAATCAACCGAAGGAAGAAGATTGGGCTTGTCATCGTATTTGCCGTTGGAGCGCTCACCATTTTGGGTACCATTGCGAGACAAGTCACGAATGCCATAGCGCTCAATAACATGGACTTTACTTGGTACTTGCCCCTTCACACCCGTCCGCCCGCTCGGGCTGTCAATTTCTTCCACCCCCACCCTCAATACGCCGCGACGCAAAGCTAACCACTTCAACCAGGCATTGGGCTCCTGCAGAGTTGTGCACCTGCATCGAAGTCAACATGGCTTTGATCTGCACTTCAGTCCCGGCTTTGCGCCCCCTTTTCAAGGGTCTCATGAAGACGACGCAAGGTTCGTCGGGTGACGGGAGCTACGAGCTCAAGAAGTCGCGTGGCGGGCTCTTCTCGTTCGGCTCGAGCTCGAAGATGGAGAATGGAGATTCAGGATACACGGCGCGGATATTTTCCTCAGGAAGCAAGAAGGGCGGCAAGGCTGAGAAGCTGACGTCGACGACGGACAATGGTAGCGAGGAGCACATCGTGCCTCAAGCGGGGATGGTCAAAAATGTAGATTATACGGTGGAGTATAGCAAGGCTTGATGCCGTTGATGTCTTTCATTCTTTCCAATTCTCTGCAGGCCGGCGTTTTTGGTTGCTATACATACTTTTGGGTCGTTCTTTTGGCGTTTACAGAGAGCTGTGCTCATGATACCCCGTAAATATACTTTACATACATAAGATAGATACATTCAATGGAGAATATGACTGCGTACATACGCACAAGAGCTCGAATGCAAAAGCTCAGACCGCTTTCCAGCATAGGATCGTGGCTGCGGGCTTGCATTAATCTCACCTCAGTTTGTCTGGTTGGCCCCCGTTTTCATGGTTGACCGTAACTCGGACCGTGCTTTATCCCATTGGAAGACAGATTGTCACTTCAGTCCACAATTGCGCATGGTGGCTATGAGCAAGAAGGTTGGCAATCCGCCTCAAATCCGTACCGAATTATGAAATGGCACCTCATCTAAACACCTGGGTAGGTAACGTAAGTGGCCAAGCCCAGACCAGTTGATCATGACCGAAATAGAGGAAGCTGAGCAATGCTAAGCATGTTAAACATTCAAGCCATAGGTTACCAACATGTCGGACGTTCTGCAAGTGTTGCAAAAGCAACGCTCGGGCCTGTGGAGCCGCAATTTCGGGGAATTTTTAAGGATCGTTGGAACGGAAAAATGGGATTAGCGAGTCGGCTCGGCAAGCCGAGCCAAGTTAAGTGAGTTCGAGCACTATTTTGAAACGAACTGATATGCACTCAACATGGCTTGCAGCCTGGGTTTAATCCAAGAATGGTAATGATTGAACGTTTTTTTCAACCTTTTAAGTTAGACTCTTCACATACATTTTTCGAACATCTATAACTAACGTTCAGGAGAGTATACGTATACTACAACAAGCCTTGAAGAATTCAGGAGAACGTTGCAGAATATCGTGGTTGGGTTGGTCCTGAAGCCGAGAAAACAACGGGAGTAAGACGTTGATAATAAGTTCCCAGCGCGCGGAAAGATGAACCGAGCGTCTGAAGACAATCACAATCTGAACCAAACCTGTGGATTCGAGTCAAGATTCGAGCCGAATATAGCACACGGAATGGGTTCGTGCCCAGGGCAAACCTAAAACGCCCGCTCGAGAACCCCTACCGATTTGGCCATGATCAACTGTGGGTCTTTGTACCATCAACTATGTGGTAAAGGGTGAGAATTTGCACACAGGATTTCCCAGGTCTAATCACACTACATAGAGGAAGTCCTCCCACGATATGCATCGTGGTTTGGATAATAGTTTTGTCAGATTATTGAGCAAGATGAGGAAGCATTCTGGAAAGAATAGGAGCGACTACCCGATGGTGCGGTAAGTTCCTGGGGAAAAGCAACCGGCAGCTGGCACCGGCGCCGCCATCCGTAGAAGTGGAGAGCCCCCTTAAGCTTCACCGCCCATCCTGGAGTTACTGTACCGTCTATAGCTAAACACTCCTGGTAAGCGTATGCAATGACCAAAGCACGTATCACCAACGTGTACTCGTAGTTCATTCTCTTCGATATCAGTTGCGTTGGATGTGATGTTTTGTCCACGATATGAATCTATTCTCGGTCCCAGATAATCTTACAGAAACAAATTGGCGTCTCTTCATGTCAGCCTCCCTCTCCTTTCCCAGTTGTCTTTCTCACCATATTTTGGACCGGAAACATGGTCCGCAACTATCATATCGAAAGGTGAGGTTCGGTCATCGCCGTCATTAGCTATGCCAAAAACCAAATCGTCCTGATATCACAAATTAGAACCCTTTAAATATTCTAATATGGTGAAGGTATACTAGAGTAGGTATGACGGATTTAAGGTATGGCGAAATCATTATCAAGTATAGGATTCGATGATCAACATTCACAGTACATTAGAACCCCGTCAGTACCGCAGAATCAGTGATATCCGTTAATACCCCTACATCCGACATAACTACCGTCGCAACTCTAATTCATTTACTTATCTGCTCATCTCCAGATATCTACTCTAAAGTACTCCCGGTGATTGCCGAGGTGTGATATCAGAGATCTAGATGGCTAGAGCTCGCCACGGTCGTTAACATTGATACTGTACTACACGATGCCACAACCACCCATGGTACCCAGTAATCTAACGCGCGTAACCCATGGTCCAGTCACTTTGCCACAGTTTTTACTTCTGTGCCTTATATCCGATTGAATTGAATGTTTGTAGTCATATTGCATTCGGCTGTTTGCGGCTATGGAATAAATATACATTCCTTTCCCCGGAATTCCGTATAGGTGGTGGTTCGGTGTGTTATATGGTGATTTGGTTGAGTGAATGCGGTACTTTGAATTCCTAGCGTTTACTTACTAAATATCACTCGCCCATCAAATGATATCAATTGATTTAGTTCAATCCAGCCATCAGTCACCATTTTATTTTCATCCAAAGATATACGCCAATTCTGCCATAGTGAAGCCCGTCTTAACCTCAGTCCGCAGTAGCGATATCAATGTGGTTTAGTCACTGTATATCACTCACATTGGGATGGAATCTGACTTGCATAAATAGATCTGACCGATGATGTAACCGATGATGTAACCGATGATGTAACCGATGATGAGCTGACTGCACACCACTCTCTTGTATATAGTTCGAGTCTTTTTCTTCTTTCTCTCTTTACACTTAGTATCTTAATCTATACACACGGTTCTCCCCTCATTATTTCAACACTGACCAGCTGGGCATCCAATACTCTATTTCTCGCTCTATAGATCCACATTATCCTCTCCGCCTCCATTGAAACCACGGGAAGCAATCACTTGCCTGTCCCAGGCACGCACTGGCCGCGAAGGGGGCATGTCCGATGGCCCGGCATGCCCGCACGGTACCTCGATGGGATGAGATGGTGGCTGCAGGTGGTTGAGTTGAGAATACTAGAATCTCGAACTCCGATGCCTCGCTAGCTATAATTACTATATCTTTCCCCCCCGACACATATTCGAGAATAGGACTGGGATTTGCATAATTGATATCACGAGACTGCGTGCGCAGCGCGTTACACCAACGACAACGACGGCAA
Organism: Wilcoxina mikolae CBS 423.85; assembly: GCA_014904905.1. Lineage (NCBI taxonomy): Eukaryota > Fungi > Ascomycota > Pezizomycetes > Pezizales > Pyronemataceae > Wilcoxina > Wilcoxina mikolae. The sequence goes on along the minus strand of MU122163.1, from coordinate 180,338 downwards.
TGTTTATTCCGTACGTATTATCTCTTGTACGTAGCGGCTGAGGCGAGTTTAACTGTACATATCGGTTGGACTGTTCTTATTTTTCTCTCAGGTCCGCCGGATAACTTGGTGTCTCTGTATCTTGGATATACCTACAACCTGTATCTATGTGACTATCCACCGCTCCTTTCGCGACTCTCGTTCCCCAGTGTTCTCACAAGCTCGCACTCGCGCGAAAATTTATTTTGCAACCATGGCCACTGGGCACGAGAGAAGCAAGGTCTCTGATCTTATCTGGGATGGCTGGTTTCGAGTGCAGACCAGCAATAGAAATAGATACATATACATACGTGCCTTCCCATGGAGAAAAGCTTTGGGTGAGATATGAGATTCTGCTGCTGCTTTGAAAGTAGTAGGTCGGTACGTCCGTAGTTGATGGGTCAGATCAGATCTTAGGGTACCCGGTTATCGATGTAAATATTCATTGACAGTACTTAGTACTAAGTAGCTGGTTATTGTAGACGGTATGTACTGGACAATGAGGATATGGACTTATCTTAAACGCGCCCTTTGCATACCTCTCTAAGTACGGTACCTACATCTGACTGGTGACTCTCCGCCTCAAAGCCACCGGTCCATCTAACTTTTGCAAATGTGGACGGATTTCGGAGCTTGTATGGACGAAAATGATTGTCTCCACGAACTCTATTTGGCCGTGATATCCCGGAGCCGTAATCAGTTGGACCCATGGACCGACAGCTCATCCAGCTCCCGCGTTCCTAATCCTGAATTCACCCGATCCACAAAACCTCACTCGCATTTACCATCCCCCTTCTTTCCTTCCTCCTCTTCCCCAGTAACACAACCTCCCACGCCCTATGTTATATACACCCATACCTCTCGCGCGGAGATTCGACTCCACTTTAGCTCTCTCGCCTTCTTACATGGGTGTTTACAAATTAAATACTCCTTTCCTCCATTCCGTCCATAGGGCATGCATAAACCCCGGCCGCGGCCTTCGCGATCGGTAGCCTCGGCACCGACACCCAAAAATAACGCCATGACTTGACCGACGCTGCCGGAACTTTAAACCCCTTCGCCACTCCTGCAGCCACGCGGATGTAGGGGTCGGGGGGTGAACATCTCAAGCTTAAGGCCGATGTTCTAGAAGTTCCAGAAGAAACACCCTCAGAAGCACAAAAGCACAGAATTACGAATGTTGTTCGGGTGATCATGAGAAATATACTCCCACACAAAAACACTGCGCATGCCGGATCTACGCTACTATAATCCATATATTCTGATGAGGTTTTACGAAGAAATGGTCTCCCGTGTTCACAATCATGATCACGATCTGACATGACATAACATGAAAGTCCGGCCAATACGAGGTAATGTAACACATACAAGCGATCTCATCTTGTCTTATCAACACAAGTGCAGAAAGTAAGTAAAATCACCCGCCATCGAATGCCAATGAACGGTGTACAACGGTGCAGGCACTGCCCACGCCAGTCAAGGCCTCGGAGAAACAGAATCAATTGTAATTATGCAGCCCTTCAATCGCGAAGGTTTATAAAGCCTCTCCATCCCCAACACAAAAAGTACTATTACCGCGAGCAGTCGTAAGATCATAATCATCATCACAGAAATTTCCGCAGTGAGCACGCGCAGGATAAAAATCCGACTCCAACACTCAACACTCGAACAACGAAACTCGAGCACCTAGTTAAGCACTTAACACTCGGACTCAATAATCGGACGCTCGAATACTTTATAACACTCAAACACTCAACCACCTGTACACTCTCGCACTCAGAAACCTCATCCGCCATGCACCCTCTCTCCTTCCTCCTCCTCTCCCTAGGCCTCCCCCTCATCTCCGCGGCCGCCCTCCCCCAAACCACACCCGCCACCTGCACAGGCGGTACCTTCGACTCCTGCGTCGCCTCAGTCATGTGCGTCCAATCTTGGCCAGAATCCTGTATCTGCCATAACAATCAAGTCGACACCTGCGCAACCGCCTGTTACGTCACTCCTCCCGCAGGTTCAAAACAAAATTGCTCCACCATCACCACGCGAGCGCCAGCAGAGGAAGATACAACCTGTGTAAACGACTGCCTGGCAAACCTGGCATGTATCCAAGTCTGGCCGGGCAGTTGTTACTGTGAGAATAGGAACCGGAGGATGTGTGCGGAGCAGTGCGGGACCGCGGTAACGGGGTTGAGGGATTGTCCGCCGGAGTCGAGCTCGAGTTAGAGTGTATGACGGGGGAGAAGGGGGTAACGGAGACAGGGAAGAAGGCGGGAGATATCCCATATGCATATGTATACTTTATTTAATGTATTTGAAACAACCCAAGATTTTTAATTTCTATCAAACAATAGATTTCCTACTCAATAGATCACATCCTCTCACTCGCGTCCATGGGAAAAAAACGCCTAATCCTCAGCCCGCTCCATCGGCACTTGGGGAGTTTATGTATGTAGTTCCTGCATCTCGGGCCTGAATTCCTCCGCAATTACCACATCTCGGCGTGGTATCTCGTGAATTCGAACTTCCCACCACAACAACTACACATGCTGCCTCGGCGCTCCCCGAAAACGAATCTTCTCGTCCGGCCATGCATCTGCGCATGCAAAAACCAAGAATTATCTAACCCACACAGACAGTGCAAGAGGCCAACGTAAGGCGGGATGCGTGTCGATCACATCGGTGAGGTCATGATCACCCCATCGCGCGACGCATCGTGTATGATATCGATCATGACCACGAAAAAACATCGCTGCCTTGCGGAGTTGCACAAACCCCTCATCCATCCATCCATCCATCCAATGCAAGTCAGCCTTATGTATACCCGCAGAAGCTGAAGATCTGTACATTCAAAAAAAAAGTTTAATGCAAAAGGTTCCAAAAAGTCAGCCTTGTGCGCTGCGCTACTTTGCGCTGTGGTATGTGCGGCTGAGCTTGAGAGTGAATGAAGTATGCGTCACACAACATCCACCAGGTTGCATGAAAAAAGCCACAAAGAATCGTACCAGTATGTAACACACCCTCCCCCCATAATTCCCCGCGCACAATATGAAGAAAAACGAAGAAAACATAAATTCCAAGAAGAACTCCTACACCCCCCGCCACCTTGCCCAGCCCAGTCCAGCCCAGCCATCCCAATTCCCAGTCGTAGTCGTAGTCGTAGTCGCGATAACAGAATTCCAACCCCAAAGCCCCATCCTATCCGAGTCGATCCAATATTCCCACACAACAAATCGAAACCAAGCAAAAGCGGGGGGTAACGAATAGCATCCCCATCATAGAATAACACAACCAGATCTCCTCTCTTTCTTCCCCGCGCCCAATAAACTCGCCCTCTCGAACACCTCATGCACACCTTCTCCCGTTTTACTCGAACACTCAACATACGCATCACACTGGAGATCCCTCGCGGCCTTCTGAGCCTCCTCCATCGTAACCGTCCCCCTCCCCTCCCTCTGCTGCAACCTCATAGTCGTCTCCGGATCATTCCTCAAATCCCTCTTCAACGCGACCAACATCACCGGTATTCCCGGACAAAAATGTTTAACCTCCTGAATCCATTTCTCGTAAACATTATTTAGAGAATCCGGGGAATCGACCGAGAACGAGATCAACACCACATCCGAATCGGGATACGACAACGGTCTCAACCGATCATAATCTTCCTGCCCAGCCGTGTCCCACAATGTCAACTCGACTTTTTGTCCGTTCGCGAGTGTGATGTCTTTTACGTAGTTTTCGAATACCGTAGGAACGTACGCGTCCGCATCGAACGTGTTGTTGCTGAATCGTATTAGGAGACAGGTTTTCCCGCAGGCGCCGTCGCCAACGATTACGAGTTTTCGTCGAACGGGGAGACCGGATGGGGTTGTGGAGCTGGAGCTTCCGCCGTTACGGTGGGAGGATCGCCGGCGTGGCTATAGTGTCGCGTGGGTTAATCGAGCTGTGGGGAAGGGGAGGGAAGGAGTCGTACCATTTTCTCCTTCGAAAAAAAATAAAAACCTTGCTGTGTTGTTCTGTGGTAATGGTAGCTTTGCAGCACCTTTTTTTCCTCCTTCAAGTTCCTGGAACAGCGAACGGTTGTATGGTAGGGGGGGGAGGTGAAAAAAAAAAACGTTACGAAAGGGAAGTTTGTCTTCTCTGACGACGCGGTTCTTTATATACGGGTTGGTTTGCTCCTGGGGTTGCTGGGAACACACACCACACCTACCTCTTCATGCATAAAGGTTGTATCACGCACACATTTTATCCCAGCTTGCTTCTCCATCCCCACACCCAATCAAAGGCGTTAAGTAGCGGATCTTTCCCCCTCCCCCTTCCTTGGGAAGGCGTTTTCCGCGAATCAGTTATCTCGCGTAAATAAGTGCGCTCTTCTCCCCCTCCTCCTCCTCCGCCCCAGAGAAGAGGCGAAGGGAAAGAAAGAATTATATTCCAACGAGATCCAACGCCCACGCCGAACAGGATACGATACGATACATATTACTCATGTATCGGTGGTCTCGATGACCTCCATGTCTGCCTAGCAACAACAACACGACAGCAGCAACACAACACAAATCACGAACATGAACATATTCGTACGAACACTCATCGTCACCCCACACCCCAGGAAGAAAGAAAGAAAGAAAGAATAATCCGTTCGAACCCCAGGGGATTACGATCAGTTGCAAATGTCCAGCGACACTACGATCGATATCTCTAACATAGATAATTTACACCCGTCGAATGGCAGATAAGAAGCTTTGAAGAAAGATACAGAGGTACCGTTATATCCGCTCTCTTGTTGAAGAAGCTGTATCTAATGAACGGGCGGCTACAAGATACCCGAAAACCCCAGGTGCTGGTGTGCATATGTAGCCATAAACAATTATGTACCCCAGTATAGCCGCACGGGTACGGCATCGTATATTATCTGCCGTCATGAACCACCGGGACAAGAAAGTCGCCTGTTGTTCAATCAATCGCCACCCGGGCAACTCAGGCATTTATTTATCCATTACAAGTGGAGACATCGATATCTAAACCTCTACAACCGACCAGGTTTCTTATACATAGATACCCGGCAGCCTCCGTCACCGCCGCGCCGATCATGTTTGTTTATTTGTTTTCTTTTGTTTTGTTTACCCCCCCCCCTTCTCCACGCGCTCGGGTAGATATCATATCGCCCTTTTCCCCATACTCTACCAACTGACACATCCGATCCCTCGGCGGCCCCGCACTTACCCCTGATTCGTCTCTTGGGATTGGGGAGACAATATAGGCATTCGGCCAGACTTTTGACCGTCCCAGCAAGTAGGATTGGGCCGAACTATATATCGTCAATGTTCAATGCGCATGCCTGGAGGTTGGGTATTGGACAATTACCTCCCTAGGCATCCAGGCCCTTTCGGACGAGCCTCTCCCTCGCGTATGTATCTACGTGGGAATTCTGGATTGTTGCTGGGGGGAAGTCGATGTGTGCTTTTACACTTGCAACATCGCGGATGGGGGTTATGATAGGACAGACTATCGTATCGTATCGATAAGGTAGGCTAGGCTACAGCATCCAGAAGTAGGAATCGAACGAAAGAATTCCACACTCAATTCGCCACGCATCCCCCGCGCAGCAACCGATATCATGTTCGGAAATCGTTGAGCTCGGAGTGGATATATATCTCTCTCTCTGTCCTCGTGTCGGGCAACCATTCCCGGATCGGACAGGCTTCGAACTTCCCCAGTAGGCCGGGTGGTGGTTGGGGCTCATAGCCAATAATTCGAGATCTTGAGCTCTCTCTCCCAAGCCGAAATTCCTTTGGATGTCTTCCCGGTGAACCAATACAAATAATGCCTCTTATTCTACATACATATTCTACAGTTATCTCGAAACCTACCTGAGCCACGGCCTAACAACTCAAAAAAAAAAACGTGTCCTGAGCTGGGGAAAAAGTGAAAAGAGTCACCGATATCAACAACCCCGCGCGCCGCCTAAACAAACGAGGGGGGGGGGACAAGGCTCAAAGCACATCTCCACCCTCCACCCCAACAAAAAAAAAAAAAAAGAGAGAGTGGTTGTACAAATCGATATATCCCTAACCCAAAACATGGCACAGCATCTGTTCGTTTCTTCAATATTTCAATCGGGTATGTTATTCTTCCTCATGATATCGAAAAAAAGCCCCCCCCCTTCACTAGTTACAGGTAGGTATCATATGCATATGTAGGCTATAATCGAAACCTCCAAACCAATCTGAACCCAGAAAGTAAAAAAAAAAAAAAAAAAAAAAGGAAAATGTCGTTATATATCATCTTCCCAGCTTTCAGTCCGAGGACAGAATAACTAAGAAGCTCGAGAACTAATCCGAGCAATGCAAAAAGAAAAGCCTAAATACATACTTTTTTTTCTTTTTGCTCAAAAGAAAAACATTCGTCAGTTGAGGAAGGGCCCAAGACTATATCCCCTTCACTCTCGTTCAATATTAAAAAAGAGTCCAAAGAAAAAAAAAGGAAAGAACAGATGAAAACCTCCCATTTTGATACATCATACATACGTACATACCCACCGGCAGGTGTTAAACAAATAATAAAAATAATGTTATGCCCCCAAAAACGAAGAATGAAAACCCGTAAAAAGCCGTTTCTCAGTGTGCGCCAGAAGGAAGTAAGAACCCCATAATCAGGAAAGGAAAAAAAAGGAAGATGCAACCCAACACCGGATATCTTCATGCATAGATAGAGTATAATAAAAGCCCCCAAGACCGAGAGAGATAAGAGAAAGAGAAAGAAATAAAGCAGAATCGTTAACGCCAGTCTGATGATGATAGCATCGGTATCGCGCTTTGGAACTTGCAACCTGGCAGCAGCATCTTTACCCCGAGCCATTGTAGACGACAAAGGGAAGAGAAAGAGATAAGAGGAGAGAAGAGAAGATCCAGAAGATAAAAATATGGAAGAGTCGTTTCGTGACATCATTATGAAGAGTTGTAGTAGGTAGGCTTCTCTGGTGTACTAAGCACTAGGGGTATGTGTCCTCCATGCACACAATTTGGTGGTAAAAAAGTAAAAACGTATTGACAATCGAATCGTAAGAAGTGGCCCAGACGAAATGGCAGTATTATTCGTAAGTTGGTTGGTGGTGGTGGTGGTGGTGGTGGTGGTGGTGGTGGGGTGTATCTAATGCTCCATTGGAATCGGACATTGCTTGACGTTCTCACATAGTGCCTTGACGTCCGAGTTGTTGTAGATCTCGTTGAGACTTTCGTAGACCTCGTCGCAGTACTTCTTGACAGCAGAGCTGTACGACCGGTCTTTCACCATCACGAGCTCCTTGAAGACCTCGGGCAACTCGTGGTAAGCGTTGGCAATGCTGTAGGTGATGAAGCGTTTGTCTAGTGGTGCCAGATGGTGTGGAGAGCTAGAAGGAAGTATGTGTCAGTACCATGTATGTATAGTATGCACTGCTGGGTATGTATAGCTATGCATGGCTGACGTGGTGGATAGTAGTGTAAACAGGAAGAAAGGCAGTTGAGACAGGGTTAGGGGCCGACCATCCAACGAGAGATCGACTCTAGAAGGTCGGCTGCATCATAGCCATCGTCGCTATGTGCTGTAGGATGGGCGCGGGTGGTTGCTCGCAGGTAGGGTGGCGGCAGGTACGCCGGATTGGGGATGGGTGTGGAGTCTTACCGGCCTAGCGAAACCTCAGACCAGCCTTTTAGGGCGTTGGCGAGGAAGCGGAGTTCGACGAGGTATTCCACGAGCTTGGTGGTAGTCGATTTCCCGGAAAACACCTCGGGAAAGATCTCGTGGCGGCAGCGCAGGTACGTGAGACATGACACATCCCAAGGGAACGTTCGAAGGTGCTCGTAGAGTTCTCGGGCTCGAGGGTGTACCATCCGACTTGGCATATCGAAGGAACTTGGAAGACCGTAGCATCTGGGGGCGGAGGCAGCTTTAATTGTCATAATTGTGGTTGTTGTGGTTGGAGACGACGGAAAGGCGGTGAATGTGAGTCTACTGATGTCAACAGGGAACGGGAATCGGCAACTAATAAATGCGCCGCATAAGATAAAAAACGGTTCTAATATCTGGCTACAAACCTTTGGTTTGGTGGTGGTGGATGATGAAAAAAGTGACGATTGCTTTTTTTCCAGTGAGTCGGAACGGAGATACAAAGTCGGACGAAGGTGAAGGGGAAAGTAGATCTTCAAAGGCAAGATGGATTTATGTTCGACCGATGTGCGAGACGGCCGTCCTTTTCTATGCCGGCTGCAGTGTTGCTGTAACCTGTAGCGTGTAAGGCAGGATGTAGGTGGCAGAGCGGATTTCTACTGGCGGCCCAAGCTCGACTGACGTTGAACCCCAGAAACTGGAAAACGAAGCTTAGTTCGTAACCCATGAACACAAGGGAGGGGAAGAGATGAGCTGGTGCACTGATTTACATAGCACAATCGACAACACCAACCTACAACACTTCGCACTACCAGTACTCCCGTCGCTCAAACATCGCCACTTTTTTTTTCGTGCTCCGTTGTCCGTGAGTTGTTATTTTTTGTGGAGCGTACGATTATCAATTATTAGAAGTCCAGCTCTCCGTGCCTTATTTACAGGTACTACGACGTATCCGAATCCAAGCCTATACGCCCATACCGCCAGGCGTTGGTCTGCCACTTCGTATCAGTGCTGTAAGTACTTCATGTAGGTACCCATTCATGCGCACACCCCCCTAGCTCCATGCCTTGCACCCCCCCTCCCCTCGCGGACCATCTCGTCTCGACGCTCGCCTGCTCGTCAAAGCAAGCGGTCGCAGGCGTGTCTTGGCTATGAGATGTGTTCTCATCCATCTCGGTATGTTATGCATTTGAGCTGAGCTGGCTACCAGATTGTTCGATTGTTCTTTGGTGGACGTACATAATATCTATGCTACGATCCGACTGGCCACGGCCTGCAGAAGGCCTATTAAAGACCTCCACACCCAGCAAGCCCCAGCCAGCAATCGGCTCTGACTGAGCAAGGCACCGCCGCACGAGCGTTCAGCAACTGGACGCGCAAACCCTCAACAGCATGACAGCTGGGGGTTCCTATCGATAGATGCCGCTTTTTCAATCGCGGTCAATTGAGATTGAAGGATACCGGTGAATAATAGACTTTGTGCCACCGCGTTCGCAAGAAGCCATTCGATTGTTACCACGGTTGAATTCCTCTGGCTAGTGGCTTCAATATTGACAACGGAGCAAAGCAAGCTAGTCTCGTTTCCAAACCGGAAAAGCCTGATTCTGCCCGCCACTTCCTTAAATCCTACTGGGACAACAGCTGTACTTTCACTCTACACAGTAGGCTACTGCATGGGAAAAGTCAGCGGGTACAAAGAGGAAGGGGAAGGCGGGAATTTGTCGAAAGGCCAGAAAAAAATTATTCGACGTGGTTTGTTGATGACAGGCTGGTGTGCAGTAGCGCGGGTGTCTTTTGTGCGTTAGCGTGGAAATCACGTGCATGCAGAGCGCACAGCAGTGGCAGCGTGTGTTGACGGCTCGTTGGCCGGAGATTGGTGATAACGATTTGGATGTTCATCCAAAGTTTCTTACCACTCTCAGCAGTACCATCCAATAGCTGCGCTTCACCTTTCAAAGATCAACGATGCATGTTTCACAGCACAGCATAGCATCTCACATAATTCTCGTTTCCCCACGACATCCACTCCAGCCCTAAACTGCCGCATGTACCGTTCCGTGCACCCATCCAGTCAACGCCGACAAACATCGAATTCAGCATCAAAATCCCCTCTAGAAGCCAACCGTACAATCACCATTTGGTTTTTGTACGTTTGATAAATTCCCATTCCTCCATTCCTTCGTTTCCCACTCCCCCCGTTCTCCATATAATTCCATACTTACCTGCTCTACCTGCCCAGTTCTGTTTCGCTCCCCTTGCGTCCCGCAAATCTTCGCTGTACCAGTTTGCACCAGATGATGCGATCTGACAACGATACATCCAGAGGCTCTCCGCACGAAAGCGGAGGAGACAGTTGGCATGATGGTGGCCGTGGTCGCGGTGCAGGCTCTGGATCTCGAGCCATTCCGCTTGCAGCAAGAGTTGACAACCACTATCCACCACCTGCTCGCTACCGGCCTCGACAGCAACACGATGCACACCAAGATGATGCATCCAACACCGAAGTGTCTCTCTGGGGTGCCCGCAGGGAATACTCCGGAATGTTGCAGCATCATCCACCACCACCACCACCACCACAACCACCCCCACCAACACCTCATCCTCATCCACCTCATCAACACAACTACGATGTGCCCCTCCATCGAGCGGCGCCGCGTGACAACTTCACCCACGGTGCCGCACTAGCTGCCAGACTTCACTTTCCATCCAATAGGCCCGAACATCCGGCCAATGACAACATCTGGAATCCCGTTGCTAGACAACCACAACATGGCGACAAACCCCGCTCTCGACGTCGTGGAGAAAGCGACCCGTTGAGGCTTAGACAGGGCAACAATAGTAACAATCACCCCCGGCCTACATTGAAAGCTCCGATGCCGCCGGATCATCCGTTGCTCGGAACTCCCACGGAAGAGATTGTGGAACCTGACATGATTTTCGAAAGCTATCGAAACAATATGGAAATTTGCGACAGGGCAAAACAATACATTGGCAAATCACAACCGCTTCACCATTTGTATGATGTCTTTGACTGGTGGTATACACGTGTAAGATAAACAATTGTGACTTTTGAGATGTCTTATATTCTGACTCTGTGATTAGGTGGTTGATCGCCTCGATCGCAAGGAATACAGCAAAATCGAGCTGGATCCCCATGAGAAAATCATTAGCAAGCTTTCTTATGAAGTCAACAAAGCTAATAAGGAGGTTCCTGACTCCGGTGGCCACGGCGTGGTCAACTACTTCGCCGATCACATGATCCCCAAGAATGGCTTCACCGTGGAGCAGGTCGAACAGGCAAGGAAGGACCCCAATCGTTGGAAAAGGAGGGATGAAAGGGAGAACAAATGGATGGAGGAATCTGATGGCATCCAGCAACAAGAGAACTGGAGGGCCGAAAATGTAAAAGCTGCCAGAGAGATGTGGGAAGCAAAGTTGCAAGCCATCAATTCTGCCAGCCATTATGACTCGAGGAAGAAACATAACGACTACCGCCGTAACCGTAACCGCAATAGCATGAACCTGGGGAAACACAAGAAAGAAACCAAAGGATCTGGAAGGACCATCATCGGAGCCAAATTCGACTCTATGACCAGGATTAGCAAGGGAGGTGGGCCGGTCAAAAGGGCGAGAGGAGGTCGAAATTCTGGAGGTATGTAATGATTATCTCCACGGCGACCCTTATTGATACTTTCTTGTTGCACATGTTTGGATCCATTCCGCATCTTGTTCTGCTTTTGTTCCTGAAATATTCTCTCTGTATACTCATTCGCCTGTACCTTATTTTGGGGTTCACAGCCATGTTTCATACGCAGTTTCTAGTGCTAATATGGCCTATATACTGCTGTGCGCTTTTTCATCGTTGTACGTGGACTCCTTGCATTGTCTTTGTGGTATCGGGGTGCTGGAGTTTGGAGTTGCGCGGCGTTTTTTTGCAAACGTTACAAAAAGTTTAATTTAGGTCTCTCGGGGTCTATCTTGACGCAATTTAACTGGCTGGAGTTGATAGCTTTTTCGGTCGGTTTATTCTGTTTACACATCTGCAAGGCGAGATGATTCCGGATCGGCAGGATATTGCAAGTATCGCATTCAGGCTTTGGTTTCTCGTCTTCATCTCTCTATACGTATGTGATTGTGATGCGGTTGATCGGATCTTGGAGATGATGTTTGCCATTGAATTCGCACGCCTGCGTGCGCTGTCGTTTAGCAAACGACTCCTGTGTGCCCTATTCGGCCGGCAGTTCCAGCAAATCGGAATGTGTGTGTAGTCCCAAAGTGGTATTTCGAGATGGTTATCTTCTATCTCAACCAACTGTGAACGTCCAGGTCACCTAGCATCGGAGATTGATTATTACTGGCGGGGTTATTAGACGTTGAAGAATATCTACGTATCCTACCCCGCACCTCGCCTCATCGATCGGCCCCGCTTTGCGGTTCACTTCTCATTTAATGTGATAGGAAATAATGGTTGGGGGCGGCCATCGTGGGGTTTGATTCCAAATAATCGAGAATCATTGTGTAGCACTCGAGACCAGGGGGCTCATGTGGTTTCTGCGCCAACCCAGATGTGGCTAGAGCGCGAAATTCGCCCCACACACAAATCTTTTCCGTCTGCTTATCGAAACTTTCCTTCAACCTCAACCTCAACCTCCTCTTCTGCCGCCAGCACGCCCCCAGGTACCGACTGCTATAGCCATCTTTCCCGGGACAACCAGTGAAAGATGCAGCTCGTAAGTTCCCGCCGCCGCCTGCTCGCATCGGTTTTGCGCTTTCCCCAGCCACTGACAATGGTCGCTTCTACAGACCTGGAAAAACATCGCACCAGTCCCGACGTCGCAGGAGTTCCTCGACATCGTCTTGTCGAGGACCCAGCGGCGGCTCCCCACCCAGATCCGCGCGGGATTCAAGATCAGTCGTATCCGCGCCTTCTACACCCGCAAGGTCAAATACACAGCCGAGACGTTCAATGAGAAGCTTTCGGCGATCCTCGACACGTTCCCGCGGCTACAGGATATCCACCCTTTCCACAGCGCGTTGATGAACACACTCTACGATGCCGATCATTTCCGTATCGCTCTGGGCCAACTCTCGACCGCGAAACATCTCATTGAGCAAGTCGCCCGCGATTATGTGCGACTTATCAAGTATGCACAGTCACTGTTCCAGTGCAAACAGTTGAAGCGGGCGGGTTTGGGTCGCATGGCCACTATCACCAAAAGACTAAAGGGCTCACTCGAATACCTTGAGCAGGTACGACAACATTTGGGTCGTCTTCCTTCAATTGATCCCAACACCCGAACTCTGTTGATCTGTGGCTACCCCAATGTCGGAAAGTCGAGTTTCCTCAAGAGTGTCACCAGGGCCGATGTGGATGTGCAGCCGTATGCATTCACGACGAAAAGTTTGTATGTTGGACATTTCGACTACAAGTACCTACGGTTCCAAGCCATCGACACACCCGGTATCCTCGACCACCCACTTGAGGAGATGAACACGATTGAGATGCAATCCATCACCGCCATCGCGCATTTGCGCTCTGCAGTGCTGTACTTTGTCGATCTGAGTGAGCAGTGTGGATACACAGTTGAGGCACAAGTCCAGCTTTTCCACTCCATCAAGCCGCTCTTCGCAAACAAGATTGTATTCCTTGTCGTCAACAAGATCGATGCCATGAGACCCGAAGACCTTGAGCCGGAGAAACAGGCACTTCTGGAATCCATCACAAAGACCGGAGAAGTCGAGATGCTGCGTCTATCCTGCCACACCGAGGAGGGAGTTATGGACGTCCGCAACACCGCCTGTGACCGTCTCCTCGCTGTCCGTGTCGAGCAGAAACTCAAGAACGCCATGGGCTCTGCCGCCTCCAAGGAAGCCGTCAACATCCTCAACCGCATCCACGTCTCCCGCCCCCTCAGCGGCGTAGAACCCACCCCCTTCATCCCCGACGCCGTCCTCAACCGCGAGAAATACGACCCCAACGACCCCAACCGCCGCCGCCTCGAACGGGACATCGAAGCCGAAGAAGGTGGTGCAGGTGTCTATAACGTCAACCTCAAAAAAAACTACCTCCTCGAAAACCCGGAATGGAACCAAGACAAGATCCCAGAAGTCTTCAACGGAAAGAACGTATACGACTTTATCGACCCCGACATCGAGGCGAAACTTGCAGCATTGGAAGAAGAAGAGGAACAACTCCAAGCTACGGGATTCTACGACGAACCAGAAGATATCGAAGACGAAGAAGAAGCAGACTATAGAGAAAAAGCAGACTACATCCGTGAGCAACAACAACTCATCCGTAACGCAGCTCGCTCAAAGAAAGCCCTCAAAAACAGAGCTATCATCCCCCGCTCAGTCGCCCCCCCAAAGAAACTCTCAGAAATGGAAGCTCACCTTGATAAACTTGGTCTCGACCACACTAAGATCTCGGAACGCGCGAGAAGCAAGTCTAGAGGCCGTGCTGGCCAGGGTGATAACGCGGACGTGGACATGATGGATATTGACGGCAAGCCTACAGCAGCTCGTGGTGTCAGCGTGGCTAGACAGAACAAACAAAAAGCAATCGAAAAAGCAAAGGCCCGTGCGAGAAGTATGAATAGACGTGATGCAGGTACAGGTACGGATACGGGTGCTAGAACTCAGGCGGAAAAGATCACGAAGCTGCATCAGAAGAAGATGAATCGCATGGCCAGAGCTGGTGAGGCGGATAGGCATCAGACTGCGAGTATTGCGAAGCATTTGGTATGTTTGAACCCTTGTGGATGAGAATGATGGATGGTGGGTGCTAATATGAGGTGCAGTTTGCTGGAAAGAGAGATATGGGATCACATAGGAGTCGGTAGAAGGGGCGAAGAATACGATGGGTTATATAAAAGTGGGGTTAATTGTTTTGTTTTGCTTGCTTGCTTTGTGTGTTGGGCGTTTTTGTTCATGTTAACGTTTCCGCTGGATCCATGGAATCACGAGTTTGGTTAATGACATGAATCGAATTGATAGAGATTTCTTCCCTTTTATTATTGCACGGTTGGGTCATTGCTTGTGAATTGCAAAAACGTGAGTGATATAACGAGAGAAAGACTTTGCGAGCGACAAGAAACTGAGCTGGTGAGATTATAACTAATACCAATACTGACTTCAGCTATATATTTGCTCTAGGCCTAGGCCTTCGGCGAGAAAAAACAAAGGTGTGGTTCGGACAAACTCCATGTGAAGCCTCAGTAGATGTTGGATAGAATAGATATTTCGCTCGTTCGTATTGTCTCATATCGTATCTTTGCGGATTGAGCTTGGTCAAATTCCCGCTTCAGTACAGGAAGGTCTGAAGGTCTGTCCCAGTCACAATATCTCATGGAAGTAAATAATCTAAATCCCTTAATTCCGTTACGATATACATACAGCTCCTGAAAAGATGGGGTGTGAGACAAGGTTTTCGATGACCAGCTAAATTTAACCTCTGGAGGTTAAAACCATTGATTAAGGTGCGCGCGGCCTAGGACCTGGGTAATCATTAAGGTTTTCTCACCAAGAATACCGTTCTTTGTATTTGGGCAGGCAGTATATGGTGTACCAACCTGTCGTTGTGTAATATTATGAAACCCACTCTGGCAATGAAATATGCAGTGCGCAAATTAGCACTGAGCCATCTTTTATACCGTGTACTGAATTGTCTAATACCCAGGTTCGAGGCTGCATGCACACATCATATTGGTCCAGATTTCTTTTCCTTGATAGCGCCACTGAGAATTTGTCTTTTCCCATTATTAAGTGGTATATATACCGTGGAAGGCACAAATCGGTTGCATTTCTCGATTCATCATTTTTTTTTCAGGAGCTGTACTCGGGACATGAGAAATTGTGACCCTTACAAGGTATAGCTGCCGAATCCCGATATCCGGTTTTGTGGGGGAACCGGGGACGGGCCGAAATAAAACGTTCAATATGATAGTCTAGAAGCGGAATCTGGAACCTAAAATACGAATGTTTTTTTTTTTTTTTTTTTTGTGTGGGGGCGCTTGCGCCGCAATCTGGTTTCGGTACTGAAAAACCCATATTGAAGGCACGCCTTTTTTTTTTTCTGGGGGTTTGAAAAGCAACAGGACAGGACATCTCCGAGGTACGGACGGACAGATCCTATTATGCTCATGCTCAGGGGATTCGCTCTCGTATAGATATGTAATAGTATGATACTGGTAATGGATATCGATCATGAAGCAGTGTGTGACTTTGGGCCCGTATGCACTGACCAAGTACTTACTTCCCGTATAAACCCGGAAAACGTAAACTGTAGAGTTGGCGTCGGTATTGTACGGGTTAAAGTTATACGAAAGAGTGAGTGTTTGTTTGTAAGATGGCATGAGTATGTACCAGATTCGAAGTTCATTGATCTAGTGATCATAAAATATCACTATCTATTAAGACTTTTTTTTTTTTTACCACAGTAAAGTATTTATGACTCTATTGAAAAAAATGTGAGAGATAATTATGCTTAGATTAGAAGGATCTGTGCAAGAAAGAAACACGCAGTGAGCTGGGTGAGCAAGTACAGTGAAGACAGGCCTCGAGCTTGCCCTTATTTGAGTTGACTTCATGATAAGCTGGTCAACCCACAGCGCATCTTAAGAGAGCACTTGGGCTGGGTGACAGTACCCAATTTCCTGCAATTGTAAGTTGGTATGTGCATGTGTCAATACCACTGGGGTATCGACACCACAAACGTTTATCAGTCAACATGATGTACCTTGGAGGTAGGCGACTGTACGAACGTAATTATGCACACGTACGTTCATGATACCGGATACTGTAACAAAAGTGAATACGAAGTTACTAGTACCGAAGTTTACTCGGCCTCTAGTTTGCAGATTTCGCTGTTGCTCATAACAGATTGCCGCACTTCACCGCGGCAAAAAGTCTTATGGGTCCCGGGGTAGGTGGGAGGGGGTAAGACTTTTCTTGCGCGCTCACGGCCGCGGTTGTGACATGCTTATGGTGAGGTTGGGGTGAGGGTATTTCTAGGTGGTAATTGATGTGAGTAAGTATATTGACTGAAGTTAAGAATTCTCCTTCAGGTTTTAGGGTTCGTTTGACGGTCATCTTCGTGACAATCGGCGGCAAAAAATCTCGGCACGTATCTGGATCCCATTGTTCAGGAGAAGAGTAGAGTGCTGGCTGAGTGAATTAGTGCGCGTCCTACATCGCTTCGTTTCGTTCCACCGCCTGCTGAGGGGACTCCTGACATCTTTCTTCGCTTCAGCGGCTGCATCGTTTCGAGTTGGGGGGTAAATGTATTAGAGTGTGGTCGTTGTGGTCGGTCGTGGGAATGAGGGAGGAACGTTTGAAGTGAAAGCAAAAGGTCAGGGCGAGTGCGAATCGAAAGTGAAGTGATCGATGTGGCTGTCAAACATTAACGAAACGCTTCGTTCCGGATAGGTACTTCATACCCTAACGCGTCATAGTTCGAACTTCAAAGATCTATGTACTTAAATGTCCATTCACCCATCCAAGATGTCATTACATCAAGCACTGAAAGCAAAGAAGAAGGAGTCATTGATACTGGTACTGATCTTGAGGTAGTTTATACATACACTGGTTACACATGCACACCATCCATGGGGATTGTATTTAACTAGCTACGGTCAGAGCTATCTACGTGCGATAGAGTGCCGAGTGTGTTCTGCTGGCCGAGATGTGTATACAGCTTTGTTGAATCCACATAACATATGGATGGATCGTGGTGAGAATGGCCGGTTACATGCAGGTATGGTGGATAAGGGTCTGGGGATTGGAGTAGCGGTGACAGGTGTCGGAGGTAGAAGCTTGAATCTGGGATTCGTATATAAGGGGGAAAAGGTTTGTTTCTTCATGATGTGTGAATCATTGAAGCGTTCGAAGCATCCACGCCACGATCTTATGTTTCCACAACGGGTAGTGCTTGGCGGGATGATGTTCGTCATCAAAGGGCTGAGTGAAATTTCCACAGGCCATAGGGTAGGTAATGTTGGGGAAGCTGAAAAACCGTTACTATCCCGATTGAATGACTGGTTTGTCAAGCTTACAATATATCCAAACATTCATCCCGTTGATACCGTGTTTCAGTTGCAATGAAACCAACAACGGTTTACCTAGGCCGCACGGTTCCCAAATTCCCTTCGAGGCGTCAAATCTTGTACTATACATACCTTATAGCGTTAAATGTTTTCCGCGGATAGTATACTCCTTTCGGGGCGGCGCCGGTAGCTTCAGGGAAAACGCTAGATATCACCGTTTCTCACCCTCTGAGTACTAGCTAAACGCTGTGCCGCACCACCTCCGCCAGCCGAGGCCGGCAGATATTGGTAGTCCGGCTGATCCAAATGGACGGGGAGATGAATCAGAATAATGGTTGGACATTGATCGATCTTACCGGCCAAAAACACGCCACCACCACCACCACCACCACCACCACCGATGATTCATATTACACTATTGCTGTGATCGAACCCCTTCCACATTGGTTAAGCTCCCAGATTGGCCGATAAGCTATTCGTGATAGTGATAGTGATGGTGATGGTGATGATGGTGGTGGTGGTGGTGCTGAGAATGGACCAACACCACCGCGCCTCACTTAAGAAGAAGTGCATGTTGGAAATACCACATAAGCATACGCGTATAAAACAAAAAGGTAAACAAACAAACCGCCACCCCCCCCCTCCCCTCCCCTTCCGTTGGGTTCTAGACTCATTATCGACGGGACGGGAGGGAAGGATCCGGGGGATATAACACCAACTTTCTCTCACAGACATCATATCAGTGAAAGGTTGTGTCTTCGTTTCGTTTCAATTTTGTTTCCCGTGTGTGTGCGTGTGTGTTGTACTCTACGTCTGCATTTGCGCTTCTTCGTCTACACCATATGTACTCATAAAAAACGAAGTGGCTACTTCATCTATATCTCTCTCCGGCCTCCCTAGGTAGAGTAGGTTCAAAATTTTGTTGAGAAGCCCCGGCCATGGCCAGCGCGGTAAGCGCATCCGCGCGTTAGTATGCCTATCCACTTTCGGTAGATTAATAGTTTTCAATCTTATCTGCCGGCGGCGTCGGCGCGGTGCCCTGGATGGCATGCAAACGAGGCACTCTATCATAGTACCTATATGTTCATAATTCCTACCAAACGTTTTTTTTTTTTTGTTTTTCAGCCAGTTGATGAGGCTGCGAGTTGCATCACATACACACACCTGCAGCAGTAGTAGTAGTAGTAGTAGTAGGAGATGTGCGATATCTACAAAAAAAAAAAAAAAGAAACTGGTGGCGTTTGGCAGGCTGCGATATCCGATCATTATGACACTGTTATGATTCTAGGGATCGGGTTTGATTTTGCACTTTTGTATTGATACGCGAAGTAAAGAAGGAGGCAGGAATAAAAGCAGCACCCAATTGTCGGTGAGAAATATCCTCAGACGCAAGGCAAGGCAGCAATCACTATATATATTTGTTTTCCCCCACCAGCAGCAGCAGCCGGCATAACCCACTTGCGTATACTAAAACTACTCCCTAGGTAGTCTACATGAAGAAAAAGAGTTACACGTACGAAGGAATGATGGATAACCCGTCTTAGGTTTAGCATGTACATTGTTTTTAATTTATATTTTATGTTATTTATTCTTGCTAGCCACTTATCCTACTGTACCTCATGCAGCTGCAATGCGCCTGAAACGGGCATGA
The DNA here is from genome assembly GCA_014904905.1 of Wilcoxina mikolae CBS 423.85. Classification (NCBI taxonomy): domain Eukaryota; kingdom Fungi; phylum Ascomycota; class Pezizomycetes; order Pezizales; family Pyronemataceae; genus Wilcoxina; species Wilcoxina mikolae. The sequence goes on along the minus strand of MU122163.1, from coordinate 160,985 downwards.
CAGGGCCTGTAAATTCCTAAATTCCCCCTCCCTCTCACCCCAGCGCTGTACACATCATCGAAAGGGCGGGGAGGGAAAAGGAAAGGACAAGCGGTGCGGCGACGGAGAGAGGCGGACGTGTGCTGGGTTCATCCCTTCTTTTTCATGCGTAGGTCCCTGTATACCTATACTGGAGCTTTGTTATATACTCGGTAGTAGTTACGCGGATGGGGAGGGAGTGTGAAAAAGATGCTTCTTCCCTCATCCACTCACTCTCCTCCCGAAGTTACCGGATTGGAATTGGAAAAAACTTTTGGGCGGTAAAGTAGAGTATACCGATTTCCCAAGGTAAGTAGAGTAAGATGGCTAGCCTGGATACGAATGAATTATACACTTCTGGAAGCCAAAATATGTGCGCGGCTAAAGTGCTTTATACCCTAGGGCGAAGATTTTTTTTTTGCGCATCTGGGGTTCGCAGCAGAGTGCGGAGATGAGACATATGTGCATCGCGTAGACAGAGAGATAGAGAGGGGTGTGAAAATACACTTGCTAACTCGAAGCTCCCCCTTACCTGTCATTGTCGCGTATCGAGTGCAGTTTTCCTCCGATCGGTGGGTTGCACTTCAAGGGCAGAAAAGGGATCTTTTGACCGCTTTTTTTTTATGGCGATATGAATGGATTGAAATGGATGGGAGTGGATGGATGGGATTTTAATGATTTGTTGTCGGCTTCGTGCGTTTCAGTTACGAAGGTCCGTTGATGCACATATCCGTAAAAAGTGACCGGAATGCGACGTGTATGTACGTAGAGTACTTGGTACTCCCATTACTCCGCTTCTCGTCGCTGTCGTGGTTGTCGCTGCTGACCATTTATCAGTAACAGACTTTCACGATGCGGGAACAGGACTAGGTAGGGGGGGGGAGATTTTTGTCTGTGCTTCGCGGGAAGGCAGGGTCCAGCCGCTTTCCGTCTCGCCTGATCCCGTTGTCTCTGTTTGTAATGTCTCTCCGGTCCTACTGTGGTTCAGAACGCCGAGGAGTGCGACGGAGGAGGGGGAAAAGTTCACGATGGCTTCAGTAGTAGGACTTAGCCGGTGGGTTTGTGTGGTGGCGCGCGAAAAAAATGTTGAACGTGCAAGGTAGATGCGGGAAGGGCATGACATGTATGTAAGTACAGCGCACTTGGGAGGGTTTCCCTTTCGTTGGCAGATGCAGTAGTCGTCACTTGTCACAGCAGCCACCGCATTCCTCTCTTACTTACTCGATACCACCCTAAGCGAGGAAGTAATCGCTGAAGATCGAGTTGAGGGGAGAAATCCGTAGGTAAGGGAGGGTATCCGTAGCTGCTGCTGCTGCTGCACTGTCATGAGGTTGGGGGGAATTCGAAGCACTGCTGCTGCTGTGCAGAGTTGCAGTAGAGTAGATACGGCTTTAGTTTATGGAGATTGGCCGTGCATGGCTAGAGTAAATGAAAACGAGTTCGAACTCCCGAGGAGATACCTGTACTCTGCGTACTCGTACTCTACAGTAAGAAGCAGACTTGCATGTACTTTGCCCTTTACGGTGGCTGCGTGGGGGAAGAGGGGGAAGCAGATGGTGGACACCCATGGTGGACACCCAATTATCGCTACTCGCACGGCCTCCGCCCATCTCTTTTGCTCGTACGCCATAGCGACGACCATCTCCAAGCGGGTTTTGGGTAGTGTGACTTCGGCCACGCAATATCAATATCATCCACCATCCTGCCCACTCGACCTGCCTCGACTCGACAAACAGGCGCTGGCGTGATGTTCGGTGGGACGCTTAAATCGCTTGTTGTTGACCAGTTGCTTTGACACGGGAACGGCTCGGTCAGTCAGTGGACCGACCGGCCATCCGACTTTGGCAGTGCTTCGATCTAGGGTATTTCGCTTGATCGTGACAGGCGGCGAAACAAACTTGACGAAGTTACCTGAGAGTACGAACAAACCAACTCGTCAAACGAAAGAGGCGGTTATTCCTCCTCGCTCAATTGCAAAAATAATCGCTGGACTCTACTCGCCGTCGGCTGTTTTCGGGGGCAGGTGCTGGGTTATTCTGTCTTCTCTTTATTTATTTGAATTTGGAGAGATTGCCTGTGCTGGGGTGGTTGCTTTGTTTGGAGATCGGTAAGCGCGTGGTGGAGGTGCCCGATTCCCCATCGCTTCTGGCCGGCTCTCCCATTCACCTTTGAAATTCAACCGCACCCACGAATTGCAGCGTGTCTCTTATATCTGTTAGCCATTTCTATTTCATTCTTCTGCCTTCTTTTCGCCAGGGCATCTGCTGTACCACTGCTGCCATCGTCAGCGTCACGCTCGCCTACTTGCCTGCCTGGATGGTCGCTGGTGGTTTTTACATCTATCGTCGAAAGCGCATCTGCCGTGGTGCTGCTGCTGCTGCTGCTGCTGCGGCGATCGTAGCACACTGACATACATCCCTCTCAATTGCAACTTCCCTGCTCCGACCCACACCCACACACCAACCCGTCCTTCTTGATCCATCATCAAATCCACCCCATCGACCCCGTCTTCCGAACCCTCTCTCGTTTTCTCTTCTTCCTTTTCCCACAACCCACAACCCGCAACCCTCGACGACAACCACCACCACCGCCGCTACCAACGGCCTCCACATCCATCCCTCCACACATACAGGTATACACACACATATCCGATCGCTCTGTCGTCGCACTGCACCGCACCGCACGACACATCGACTCTGCCTACCTCTCCCCATCCCACTCATTCCCCACCCAATTCAATTACCTCTGTCGCAATGCCCTTCTATAGCTAATCGCTGCCGATTTTTGGATACAGATTCTATACGATCCCAGTGGTGCTTCCTCATCGTTTAGATCCTCCACACCAGCACCCCCCTCTCGCACAACATACCCTCCGTGTCCACACCCACACAACAACCTGCCTCGTTACACCCCCCCTCCGTCGCAGAAATTGAGCCACTGCGAAAACGTACCCGCTACGAACCCAGTGTTCAGCCTCAGCGGTCTACGATGGACTCTGCGGTCTTAGCCGAGCTTCTCACGGCTTTGCCGGAGTGGGCATCGAAGTTACAGCAGTGTGCGGCGAAATTCCCAGACTCCGGAACGAGCACGTTGACGCCAATCAACCCTGGCCCGGAACTGACGATGGCACCTATGGCTGTGAGAAGAGTGGGACGGCAAGCGCCTGCATCTTTACCAGAAGATGAGGTGGTCCCAAAAACCGAAACCGGTACGAAGAAAATGAATGCCAAACCTGGGTCTACTAAGGCCAAGTTTTCGAGCATTACAGGGCCCGATATCTACTACGACGGCGAGAGTCAAAAGTGTTTATTCGATTGCTGGACCGCCTTAAATTCGAAACGCGGAGTTCTGAGAAAAGAAATGATGTTGATACGGAGGAAGAAGGTGTTGGCACTACCGACTGCAACTTACGGGTACGGCGACTCGGACGATGAGTTGGAGGCAGATGACGCTTCGGAAAAGGAAGAAACCGAGGAGGACCGGCAACGGAAGGTTGAAGAGGAACGGTTACGATTGGAGGAGGCAAAAAAGAAGGAGGAGGACGAGAGAAAAAGCAAAATACTCGAATATATCGACGGCTGTCTCGACAAGGCTGCAAGGGCGTGTGAAAATGCTGCAACCGTGTGGCTCAAGGGGGAGGGATGTATGGGCCACGTGGTGTTTATCACTGCACGGATGATGGAGGCCGTCCAGAAAATAAATACCGAACTGAAAAAAAACTTGCCCGATGATCAAGGTTACGATGAAGGCTTCGAGGAGGACCTTGAAGTCGATCATGCTGTGGAAGAGGAGCTACCCCACAAGAAGGCTGCTGGTGATGGACAACGACCCGCAGAGAACCAACGGCCTGGTGAAGGGCGCCAATATCAACCACCACCATCAAGTCCGCAGCCGGTTGAGGTGGCTGGATAATTCGACAGATGGGGGAATTATTCACGCTCGTCAGGATTCGATCTCTACACGGACCGCGACAATGACGACCATTTCAACCGGCGGTTCTGCGACTTGTTTTCCCTTTTTCTGTTACATATACTCAACACATACGAACGCTTACGACCATAACCCACGACGACAATAACAACGGCTCCGCCTTCTTGTACTCTCCACCGTTTACCAGCGAAAAGCCCACCACATCTGCATGCATTGCCAAAGCATATCAGCATCGAACAACCTCCACATTACCTGACGTCTATCGAACCAAATGTCATCATACCACACGGAGTACAATCGGGTTTTGCGATTTCAGCGATGCCATCGTTTTATACCTCTGCCTTTCCCTTGTTTTGGTTCTCCCGCTGGGTTGATGCTATTTTTTTTTGAAATTTTTGCTGGCTTTTAGGCATGGAGTTTGTTTTATTTTTTCCTCTCTTAGTACCTTTCCTCAATTTTCTCTCAATCATTTTTTTTTTCTCTGGACAAGGTTTTAAACTTCTGAGTATCATATAACTCGGTTTCGGATTAACTGCACTGCATTATGGGATCTCGGCAGATTGGGAAGGTTGTTCGGGGGAGGGCGGGGGATCGTCGCGTTGTGGCATTCGTGTGTGTTTTCTGTGCTGTGCTGCTGCTGCTGCTCTGAAAGTTTTTTTCGGTATTTTTTTGTTTTTTTTTTAAGCAAATTGTGGATGTGTCTGTGTGTTTTTTTTTTTTTTTATCTTCTAATTTCCTTATTATTCCTCCTTTCCTTCCCCCTGGCTTCATGAAGTTTACGATACCGAAATAACTTTTTTTGCGCGGCGGTGTATGGCGGGCGAGTGGAAAGACAAATTCTAGGGTTCTTGGAAGAAGAAGAAAAAAAAAAAAACGTAAAATTCATTACCCTTGTGTGATAAGTGATATTGCGGATAAACAAACGCCCGGATTTATAACCCGCGAAATTTACCTAACCCATACGCAGCAGGGGAAGAGGGGGGGGGTCTATTATTAACGGCGGTATTTTTTTTTTTTTTTTTTTTTTTTTTTCACAGCGGTGCCCGGGGGGGATTTCCCCTTTCCCGAAGGGGAAAAAAAAAAAAAAAAAAAAAAAAAAAAAAACGTGGATATCGGAGTCGGTTGCGTGGGGTGGCGTTTACGATTACCGACATGACATGAGATGACATTTGGAGAGGGGTGGAGGGGAGGGGGGGGGGAGATTTGTTGATGGGGCGCTGCTGGGCGGAAATGTGCGGATGGCTTTAACATAGGCGGCGGGTGAAGGTTTCGGAGTATGTAGTAGTATGGGAAATACAAGCGCGGGAAGGAAAGGTGTGGAAATTTTCTTCGATTAGATCTAGAAGGTTCTTTGGCGTATGAAGAAAGTGTAAGCGCCGGTTATGGGTACGCGGAGCGGGAGCGGAAGGAATCGGGGTTTTTGGAAACCCCGAAAACCAACAAATATCGGCGGCGGCGGCGGCGGCGGCGGTGGGGGGGTTTATTGTTTATTGGTAGGTAATATGGTTGTGGGTTGGGGGTTGGGGGTTGTGTTTCAAGCCTCTATGATAAGTTCTCGGTATATATGTTGAAAGGAAGGAAAGGGGGGAAGAGAGAAGAAGAGAAAAGAAAAACCTGGACTTGTAAGGCTTGACGGTTCAGTGATATGATGCCCCCCCCCCCGCCTTGCATGACCGTTGAAAAAAAAAAGGTTTATGGCGTGAGGTATTGAGACAGATAGTTGGAGATCTG
>MU122163.1:109903-155206 GCA_014904905.1 Wilcoxina mikolae CBS 423.85 | reverse complement strand
TCTAGCTTGTTGAGGAGGTGGAGGTATGTATGGAATGTTAAAAAAGTTCGAGATGGGTTGTATAGTTGAGTTTGAGCTTGATGTGCATTCGGTCCGTTTGCGGCCATGGCATAATATCATAACATACATACCCCACCAATGCTCTTAAGCTTGAGGAGAACCTCCAAAGGGTCAAGTCATGACTCAGGCAATGGAGGGCTCTATCTTCACTTTGAGCCTGATGATGTTGCGTTGATGTCTCTTGCAAGTCATTGCTAGCCCCATCCCAATCCAGAGCTCAAGGTAACGATGGGTATTCTGTGGGGATCCCCCGACCTAAATGTCAGCACCTATGCCGGAGGAGGAGATTCGACGCAACTTTTGTCGTCTATGACGTTATTGGTACGGTTAAACAGATCAATTGTGAGCGAGGAGGGGTATCCAGAATTGTGGTATCCGTTGAGGAAGGTCAGGAGCCCTGCGGTTCAAGGAGTTCATACTGGAATGGATAACCATTAGGTACATACGGCCGCATTGGAGAAGCGGTCGATCTCCATACCCATACATACACCATTTGAGCTTGACGAACTCTGAGGAGGGTATAGAATCCCCCTCAAGTAAGTCAATGGGTATACATGTTCATCCAGTAGAAGAAAAAACACGTTATCGGATGGGATGTTTCGATCTTTGGGCTTCGAGGCTTCGTCCCCAACACATGTACGTACCTACTTCACAACTTTCATCCATTTATCGACAACCCGTGCCGGAACGGTTACGGAAGGACGCCCACCGAGGGCCTCGGATGTAGAGTACATGTATTGCGTGAGCGGTGATAGATATATGGATCATGTCCTTCCTCGCGTCTCTACTCTCGCTAGAGTAATAGATGACGCCTTACAGTGTTGTAGGTATCATAAAAGCCCCACATGATGCCCTAGTACTCTACTCTAAGTCCACCGCGATCCTTTGCCGCCGCCTTTACATGCATGCATGCGTGGTGTTTTACGTGCATGGTGCATAAAATACGTGGCAGCCATCCAGCCCACGCGAGGTACCCGCGGCCCGTAACAATGTGTGGCACAGTGACTTTGCCACATGGGTTAAGGTTATTTCCCCACAGATCTAGAAACGGAGGAGGGGCTGCGTTTGGAAGGTATTTGCGAAGCGGAGGGGGAGGGGGATGAGGAGGAGGAGGAGGAGGAGGAGGAGGAGTTACGCGCGCTTTACTTTAACTCACGATACCGGTAAGTTTCTGAGAGAGGAATTACCCGCAGATGAAGTCGTTATATATATGCCGCTGTGTGTGTGTGTGGGTGGGTGTGTTTTTCTTCGAGATTGAGATTACGGTTGTCGTGATGTTGAGCCTTGAGCATGAGGCATATATATCGATACTCTACCTAACATGGCGACAAGGACATGGGCGTTGCGGGATGATGTGATATGATGTGCCGGCCGAACGAGAAACGTGGAAATCAACCGGGGCCCGGGAAAGGGTGGGGAGAGGAAGCGATCATAAAACGGTTGTGATTTTTTTTTTTTTTGAGATCTTGAGGTCGAAACACTAGTACTCATGATCACACATGGGGTTGGTTCTTGCAGGTAACTAGATGCAGAGAGAGGTGCATAACTAAGTGCCCCCCATGCGATGTGGACCCGGATAATATCCCCCCTGCGTATGTAGAGTACGTACTGTACATACGTCAGTTACAACGTGCAACTTGCGACCCATTTCCATTTATGATGGCTATGGGCGGTCCACGCGTACGGGCCAGGGGGGGAAGGGGAATGTCGAGGCGCGGCGCGGTGTTATCTCCGTCTTTGGCGGTGAGGGCGTGCAGGAGGATGAGGAGGAGGGGGAGGGGTGTTTTGGGTATACATACTGATGGTCAAAGAAAGAAAGACCTGGGATAATGGAGAGAGCGGGGAGAGAGAAGGAGGGGAAGTGTTGAGGTTTGATATGTAGAGGGTATCACACGATGAAAGGGCCTAGGGTATAAAACTTTGGGGATGAACTATGATACGTACCTACAATCCTGTAAGGCGTCGTCTAATAGAGTAGAGACGCAAGGAAAGGACATGACCCATATATCTATCACCGCCCATATGAAACCGCTCACGCAATATATGTACATACCCCGAGGCCACTCTTACACGTCGGCGGCGGCGGCCGTGTTTGGGTCGTTCGTAACCGTTCCAGCACGGGTTGTCGATAAACGGGTGAAGTTGTGAAGTAGGTACATATGTTGGGGACGAAGCCTCGAAGCCCGAAGATCCCATCTGATAACGTGTTTTTCTTCTGCTGGATGAACATGTATACCGATTGACTTACTCGATGGGGATTTCATAACATCTCCTCGGTTCGTCGAGCTTAGGTATGGGCTCTCCCTTTTTCCAATATCAATGTTGATGTAGATATGTACCTAACATAGCCTAGGCCTGGCCTGGCCGATGTCACCTTGCTCGCCTTGCTCGTGCGTCTGTGCTTTTGACCGCTGTATCTGTGAAGTCTTCTTCTGTAGAGTGCATCCATGGCCATACTTTCACTTTCACGTTCACCCCCCCCCCCACCCGACCCCGAAGCTATAAACCCACCGAGTAAAACCCACCCTCCCAGCCTCAGCCGTGATACATATCTTGAACTTCACACACCCACCTACCCTCCCAACTCCACCTCCACGTAACATTTAGAAGTTCCTCAACTCAAATTCAAACCAAACCCAAACCCAGCGCAAATAACCCAGAGCAAATGTATATCCGTGTCCATCAATGGTCAAGTAAGGCATGGGACACTAGGATCACTGGGCAGCGCTATTTCAAACGCCGGGATGAATAGCTGTATAATAGACGCAAGGTCCAAGTGTCGTCAGGCTTTCAACCCCCCCCGCCACCAGTCATTCGCACTCGCTGCCCCCATCATTCGGTCGAGTGTTCACCTTATCACTTGCTATGTACCCAGGTAGGTAGAGAGTTTATCTGTAAACCTATTAACGGGTCTCCGACGGCCGCACGTGGGCGATATCTGGGGCTGGTTCTTGAAACGGTTCCAAATGAAGTGGAAACAAAGGAAAAATAAACAAAAAGAGGGTGAGGATGAGGATGTGAGTAATTGAAGATATATGCCTGCCATACCTCAGACCTGCCAGAGAATATAGGCCGTGGCTAGGAACTGTCAAAGTATGACTGTCCCACGGGGATGCGGGTGGGGGGGGCATGCGGGCCGAGTAAATAGACTTCCCAGTAGTAGCGGATGGTACCGTAGCCTTAGAGATTGCTAATGGCCGAAGCGATTGTTAACTGAGAGTACGTTGACCTCACAGATTGTTAACTACCCACCTGAGAGATTACCCACCACCACCACCGCCTTTCCATCATCCAGACCTCTACCGTCTAGAATTAATTCATCATACTCCGAGTCCTCCATTCCCTGCGCAGATTTTGCTTCTGCAAGACTCTTTCCAGAATCCAGGCTGGTATTTCTTGTTTCTAGAACTGGTGCGCTGACTGACCTCCAAATTCTGTCTGTGGTCTAGGGGCCGCTGGAGGTTACGAGGGCGGAGATTTACCGAAAGATCAAGTGGTAGGCAGAGGAAAATAAACAAAAAAGGTGGAGGTATAGTCGGTAAGTACTAAAAAATCGCATTTCTTATGCCCGTCCGCATCCCCGCACCGCAGTCATACTTTGACTGTCCCTAGCCACGCCCGAGAATATAGGTACGTGCATGGGTGGAAAGTTGGAAATAATACCTCCCGTTTAAGCTTAAGTTTTCGGTGAGGTGACGGGAATGTGAGAAAGAAAAGGATAGTTTGCGTAGGATGGATCGTATGGAGTTAAAAGGCCGCTGGTGATGGTGATTCATGGTTCGTGGGAGATCTAGAAAGAGGGTTGTTGGTTTCTTAGAGCAAAAGGCGAAGACTATAAATTGACAGACGCTACCGGTATGCTGCGAAACGGAATTCTGATTCTATAATCCTACCGCGTACATACCGCCTCGACAGCTGCAGATATCACGTTGTTTCAATCCACAGCAGTATTTAGCAGGATAGTTAATATAGAGCCAAAACACTAGCTGCGGCACCAGTCATATCAAGCAAGAATCAAGAATCAAAATCAAGCCAGAGTGAGAACCCGTGAACCCGTGAATTCGAATGGGTATAAAAGAAATATCAATCATAAATTCCCCACATGCACATCATAATCACGCTGAAAAGAACATAACAATACTCCACGCTCCAACTCCAACTCCCACTAACACCCGCAACACCCGCAATGCAAACACCCCCTCAACCCCTCCCCTGCCTCTTCAACCTCCCCGTCCTAACATACCCTCCATAAGCCTTATACCTCGCCTTCTCTCTATCCTCCTCTCTCACCCTCAACGGGTCCTCCGGCACCTTCACGCCTTGTTCATAAACCCCCACATCCTCCTCTCCCACCACCAGTGGTCCCTTCGTTGGCAACTCCACATACCTTACAAAGTCCCTCACCACCTCTGATTTCAAATCCCTTTCGCTTGGTTCGCTGGATATGACCAGCGGGAGGTGCAGGGGGTGGGACATGTAGCTATTGTATTCGTGTGTTTCTTTTTCCGAGATACTCGGGTGGAGGGAGTGGAATACTGCGGCTGTGAGGTTACGGGTTTCAGGCGTGTCTTCGGATGGAACGATAACACTGGGCAGGGGAGAGGGGGAAGGGGATGGGGGGGAAAGCCATGTGTGTGTTACGGTCGGGGAGGGTGAGACTTCGGATTTCTCGCGGAACCCAGGGAATTCGGTGATTCCTTTTCGGGGTTTTAATTTTTTCTTTGGTTTTATGGAGCCTTGCTCGTAAGGTGCGGTAGAGGAAGAGGGGGTACGCATGACGAATGGGGAGAGGTCATATTTTCCGTCTTTGGTCATTTTCAGAGGGATGTAGCGGAGGGTGGAGTTTAGGTTGTATGTGAAGACTTTTAGGAAGCTGGAGACGGCCTTTGGACGGTAGTATTCGAGCCAGTAGTCGTCGAAGTAGTGGTAGGGCTTATCTTGTAGAGATGGGGGGAGGATGGGGATGCTAGGGAGGGTGCGAGGGCGTAAGTGGGAGGGAGTCCACCATTTTGTGTAGGATCGGCGTTTGAGACCGTCCCGGGGGTCCGCATGGTGGAGGTAGTAGTCGGTGGAGAGGTCCCAGAGCATCGGTTGGCCTTGCGCGAAGATGTAGTTTCCTAGGAAGAGGTTGTAGGCTTCTTGGCGTTGGCCGTCTGGGGGGTTTGGGTTAGTGATGGTGGGGTAAAGGGGGGGAGGGGGAAGGTACCGAGGAATTGGTTGTTGTAGTAGCGTTTGAAGGATTCTAACATATCCCGGGAGTGGCTGGTCCATTGGTTGATCTTCCGGTAGGTTTCCATGGTGTTTACGAGGTGGCTACCGGCGTATTGGACAGCGATGGTATCGCCGTGGTCGTGGTACATGTGTGTGAATAGGTCCACTGCGTCAGTGTCGTAGTCTATGCTCGTACCACTGATGACTCCAAGGGCGTGTAACTGATGTCCCAGCGCTCTCTTCCCAATCACGAATTGCGCCGCGTTGGTGCGATCCAGACAATCGATGCAGTTCGTCCTGCACACCCCGTTCTGCAACTTCGGCTGGTGGATACCGTCTGTGGCGCCGTTGTGGAAGAAGCCGGTGGTGCTGACAACGTTCTCGGCAATGGTCTCGAGGGTTTCAATCACATCCTGGTCCCTACTCTTTGCAGCCCTGGACATGTCCCATGCGATATAGCGGATCTGCTTCCCGTCGGGTAGGAACTGGTTCAAGTAGTTGATAGCCTGTGTGAACTCCTTCAGCAGTAGAGATTCTCTAGGCATTCGTTCCCTCGACTTGACCAGGTTAAGAACGATAATCGGAGCACCATATCTCCCAAACAAATCATCGAAATGCAATGCTGCAGCACTGAAAAATGGGTCGACAAGGTTCATTTCCACCGGAGGCTTCGGCGTTGCAGCATCGTTCTTCTGGGTCCAGAACAGAGGGATACTTCCTCTGTGCTGAACATAGCTGGTGTAATTGGGGTTGGAATACAACGCCTTTCCAGGGGCGTGGAAACTAGTCGTTAACATCTCGCTGACAATCTGCTCCGTCTCGACGTCGTTGGCGACATAGCCCAGATCGTTCGCACCACGCTTCAGAAATCTCGCTCCCGCAAAATACCGTGATCGCCGCGCAATGATTGTGATGTAGATTGACCGCCCGTAGACCGATATATTCGCCTGATCCACATAGCCGTGGACAATCGGCATGCACCAATCATAGGTGTTCTTGATACACTCCTTCGCCGGATCCAAAAGATAGTGATTCCACGCAAACATGTCGTTGTAATCATGCTTATCCGAATGCGCCAGTCCCTTCACCAAAGCCTCACGTTGTCGGATGATATTATGCTGCAGCGTCCGCGTAATGTCGTATGAATAACTGAAGTAGAATCCCCTAGTAAGATCCAAGTTTCCCAAAATACCAACAAACCTAGCCTCCTCCGAGTTCCTCTCTGGTTTCTTTGAAGTCGCATCCGTAGTCAACGGCACCAACTCGGTATTATCGATCTGGTAAACATAATGACCTCCAATCATAGCCACCACACTCCTCTTCGTAATCAGAAGCATATAATAAAACCCCGTAAACCTTATAAAACCCAACAACCCCCAAAACGGACACCTCTGCTTCAGTCCTCCCGCAGCCTTATTCCCATCCTCGATAGTCGCCAGCAACCGCATCATCTCCGACCGGGTATATATAACCTCATCCTCAGTAATTGAAAGATCCCCCTCCTCCGCCGTTCGATCAATCTTTAGAATCCGAAACTGCTGATCCAACAAATCCGACCCAACGATGTAATACCTCGTCGTGGTCTCGTATAACGTAAACCGATGCATCCGCCGAACTGCATATTCCCCCGACACGCTGTCGTAATCGTGACTCTTTGGCTCTGGCTTCGCGGCAGCAGTGCGGTCAAAGGATTTTGGAACCGACGGCTCCTCGTCTTTGTCGTCTGCGAATGGTTGTCGGGTACCGGGGCTTGATGGGGGGTTGTTGCTGAGCTGCGGGTATGTAGGTGCTCGTGTGGGCGGGGGTAATACTGGAGGCGGCTCTTGAGGGCCTAAGTCGTCGGTTTCTAGCTCGGCCGCGGAAGGGAGGTCTAGAGGTGTTCCGTCTGGTAGCTTCTCGATGGATGCACGTAGCTTCTGCTGGGATTCATCTTCCCCCCCCGCTTTCTTCTCCTCGATGATCACATCGTCGACGGTATTTGCGAGCGATGGCTGCGTTGGGTCCGGGAGTGCTGGTTTTGTCGGGGGTTCGCTCTCGCCCATAATGGTGGTGGTGGTGGTAGTGTTGGGCCGTTGGTTGTAGAGTAATCTAGACTGCTGCTCTACGACAGCTCCCCTGGTGGTTGCACACACGCGATGGAAGCTGCCCTGGTTGGATTTTGGCGCTAAGCATACGTCACGGAACTTCCCTTCACCGAGAGACGCTCCCGAAATTCCGAGCATGGAAGGAGTGAACAAGATAAAAAATTTCGTCTGAGCCTTTTGGATACGGATGGGAATTGAATATTGAGGATTGAGGAGGATTAATACATAAAAGCCCATGATGAACATTGACAATCACAGGCTTAGTGGGGAAAAAAACATGTGCTTGTGCACTTACTTACATTTATGCGGTGACAGGTCAATTTTTCAATGGAAACATCATCATCATCAGATCTTACTTGTTCTTGCACATGAAAATGGGAAATCCTAATAAAACTGACATCCGGAATTTGGCCTCCGCTGTCTGAAATCTCCTTTCTTCCTTCCTTCATCTCTCTCTCATCCTAAACACCACAATGTCACAACCCCTCTCCCACCTCTAACTTAAACTACAGAGATCCTCACCTCCGCCGCCAGCTACCTATCCCTCCACCCAGACCGGTACCCCCCACACGCCCCACCCCTCCACAACCTTCTCAGCATCATCCGGTATCACCCCTCGAACGGGCTGAAAGAGATGGTACTTACCACACACTTGCTGGTGGGAGAGTTCGGGAGGGGTAACGCTGGCGTGATAAGGAGGGGAGGCTGTTGAGTTGGAGGGTGAAGGTTTTGGAGGGAGAGGGGGGTATTGGTGCTTTTGGTGGGTTGTATATAGACGGGTTTGGATGGGGTTTGTGAATGGCGGATTTTAAGCACGAGTCGCAAGTAAGAGACGGGTGGGTATGAGGCAGGACGGTGGAGAGGGAATTGACATGATGAGACTGAGGAGATATAAGTGACGCCTGCCGCCGCCGCTCGCATTTGTTTAGTTGTCCACGCAAAGAGCACCAGTAAGTTAAATACAACATCTCTCCACCCTAAAGCTATATGGAACAATTGAGTTGCATAGCCAGCAACCCTCGAATCATCAGTGCTGTGAAGGGGGATTTCTGGAGTCGAGGGCATGCTGGCGAGAGTGGATGTATGAGTGACAGCCCGCCCGCCGCCTCCTCCATATTTAAATAGATGGAGGGTTGGTTCTTAGCCCGCGTAAGCCTCTTCATCCACGGTCACTGCTGTCGGCTCATAAACCAGCAGCTGCTATCTGATTGTCTATCTGCTACAAAACCCATCCCCATTCACTCAAAAAAAAAATCTCGATACAAAGCGCAGCAGTAGAATAACACCAAATACCAGCCCACACCCACAGATCTATATCCACACATTAAACACAATCCCCAACGCCAAAACGCCGCAATATGCCCCACCCACATATATCATAACAACCCACTCCCCACCCCCTCCCCCAACATCACTCCCCACTCCACCCTCCCCCCCAACTCCTCCCTAACCCTCTCCCTCCTCCTCTTCCTCTCCACCTCAACCCTCCTCGCCTCCTTCGCCCCCAGCTTCTTCTTTTCCACCCTCACCTTCTCCCCCTTCCTTCCCCCACCAACCCCAACACGATCCTTCTTCTCAACAGCCTTCACGGGATACCTCCCCCCCTGCCCCTCCGTCCCAAGTCCTAACGTCGAATCCGGATCCCACCCGGAGGATTGTAGGATTTTTAACCCGACGTGACGCCGCGGGAGGTGGTGCGGTGGTCGCGAGTGCGGGAGCGAGGATTGGTGTGCTATCGTGTGGTGGTGGGTGGGGGAGAGGAGGGGGAGGGCGCAGGTGGGGCAGATGGCGGGGGTGGGTTCTGTGGTGGGTTCTGTGGTGGGTTCGGTGGTGGTTGAGGGGGGAGAGAGGCCGACGAGTTGGAGGTACAGCGCTGAGACTTCGCGGCCGGAGGCACCGGTTCCGATAGGTTTGGGCGAAGATGGGAAGGTGGAGGGTGTGCTGCCGGCTGGGATGAAGGTTATTGGTTTTTGGAAGGGACGCACGCGACGCCAGAGGTCGGGGTCATGATCGCAGTAGGAGGAGTGCGGGAGTTCGGGAGGTTGTGGGTCGGTCATGCGTGGTTGATGTATGTGTTGGTTGTTGCTGATGCAAGACGTGATGGCGATGGCGATGGTGATGGTGATGTGGTGACGTGAGTGGTGGCGGGAGTTACCGCGTGTAACCTTCGACCCTTTCCCCGGTTTTATTTAACATGTGAGAGGAAGGAGGCTTCTTTTTCGTTTGCAATACCCATACGCATACCATACCGCACATACGCATACCATACCACACCAACTGCTACGTACTCCTCCTTTCTTTCTTTCTGTCTACCGGTACCACTCAAAGTGAGGAGGTGGTGAAAAGTCTGCAAGCAAGATTACTTACTTACCTCTCTCTCTGCTGCCACAGTTTTTCGAAATCCCGACTCACCATCGATATCTTCCACAGTGCACCGACTCCGCCGTTTCTCCCGCCATACAATGGCGCTGTATAACTCCTCCTCCTCCTCCCCGTCCACAGCAACAAGCGGCGACCCCGCAACCTCCGACAAGCTCATCTGTGTGAACCTCCCCCTCCCCCTCTGCCCCCCCCGCTAACTCAACCCCGCAGTCGCCCCCCCAAACTCCCAATTCTCCAAATCCACCCTAGAATCCACCGACCTCTCCCCCTCCCCCTTCACCCAATTCCACACCTGGTTCTCCTCCGCCGTCTCCTCCGGCGTCCCCTCTCCAGAAACCACCGTCCTCTCCACCGCCTCCCTCCCCTCCGGCCGCGTCTCCGCACGTATAGTCTACCTCAAAGAACTCTCACCCACCGGCTTCATCTTATACTCCAACTTCGGCACCTCCCGCAAAGCCGCAGATCTCCGCACAAACTCTTGGGCGGCATTAACTTTCTCTTGGCGGGAACAGGAGCGCCAGGTTAGGGTTGAAGGCGTCACGGAGAGGTTGAGTGTTGAGGAGTCCCAGGTGTATTTTAATACCAGGATTAGAGGGAGTAAGGTTGGTGCTTGGGCGAGTGAGCAGAGTAGTGTGTTGAAGGATAGGGAGGAGTTGGAGAGTAGGGTGAAGGAGGTGGAGGAGTGGTTTAGAGATGTGGAGGAGATCCCCGTACCGACGTTTTGGGGAGGGTTGAGGATTAGGCCGGTGTTGGTGGAGTTTTGGCAGGGGAGGGAAAGTAGACTGCATGATAGGTTTGTGTATACGAGGGAGAATGTGGAGAGTGAGGAGTGGAAGGTGGAGAGGTTGAGTCCGTAGATGGGAGGGAGAGAGGGGATTAAAAGAGGAGAGGGAGAGAGAAGTGGGGTTTGAGAAGTTGTAATAACCACCTGAGCATGCGGGGGAAAAATAAAATATAAATATCCTCAGAACACCCACCACCACCACCATCATTGAAGCGCTGTGACGTACTTTCGCTTTAGTTTAACCTTAACCTGCAGCCGTTCGACGGAAACAGACCTGATCTTCCGCTCTCTACTTCTTCTGATTGCCAATGTGGCGTCTGTACATATACAAACAAAAAAGTCTTGAAGCAACGCGCAAAACCAAGCGCGCGAAATCAATACAGCCATCCCCCCCCGTATATCTACCCCCAACCCAATCGCACCCTTTTTTCTTTCCCGTGATATCATATACACCCAGCCCTCTATCCCCCGCTTCTTTCCTCACAAATATACATCCGTCGTCTATCCCCCGCTTCTTTCCTCACAAATATACACCCCCTCCCCTCACCCCCTCCCCCTCGTCACCGCCCTTCCCCCTGTACCTCCACCTCCACCTTAACCCTCCCCACCTCCTTCCCCCCACCTAACCGTGGAACCGGACACTTCTTCTTCTTCTTCTTCTCTCCCCCTGTATCCCCCTTTCCATTCCTTTCCTGATCATCCTCGGCAAACGACCGTTTCGGCGCAGGACACGGTAGTATATGTGGCGCCCCCACGACTAGGAATGCAAATACCGCGGTTGTTGTGAAGAGAGAGGCTGTCGTGAATGACTTTGGATGTAGGGCTGGTGGCATTGTGTGGAGTGGCGGAGGTGGGTGGTTACGAGGGGGGTGCCATGGGGTTGTACTCGAGAGGTGGTGGGTGCACGGGAGAGGTTGTGGGAGGGAAGGGAGGGTAACTATCTAACATGCGCTAGCTAGTGGGAGGGGACAAGGGGGGGGGGGAAGTGTGACGGAGTTGGGGAAACGGAGGACGGTGGGAGGGGGAAACGATGATGCGGGGAGGGGGGAAGAGGGAGAGGATGGATGTTGGTTGAGTTGAACTCGAGTGAGGAGTTGTGAATGTGTCTAATTCGGAGGAGGGTGTATGTCTTATCGGGTGGCGCACTGAGATCATCGCGCTTGAAATTCACGGATCTTGTATAATTGTGACTCACGGTTTCGCGGAAAAACATGATAGAGTTGGATCAGTACATTCGACACAGCACTGGGAGATCAGTAAAAGGGTCGCTGATATACCGTCGAGAGTTTCTAGTACGGCATTACACCACCCGTTTGGATGAGAAGCTTAAGTACTTGGGGGGGGGAAGGAAGGCAACCACACAACAGATGTAGGTAGTCCAAAAATTTCTGGATTTGTGAAGAAAAATATTCTATGTAACTAGGTATGACACATCATTTCCGAAATTTACAGGATCTTGAGGTGAAGTGGTGTTGAAAAAAGGCCCAAATTGAGGTGCTCGAGGAATTATGCTCACCCCAAGTTATGTGGAAGGTACTGACACATGGCTGGGAGGAGGTGGTGGAGAATTGGGGAGTAGTGGGTTCGACAGTTCCAATGAGTAGTTAGTTACGAGCATGCAGTTAGAAAATTTTATACTCAGCTGTACTGTTGGGGTTTTTTAGGACGGTTGTAAGCAGAAGCCGTTTTCAGCCCGTTTTTAAATCGTTCTGAAAATTCGGGAACGGTGGTCGAACTGTCACAAAAACAGTTACCCCCCCCCGATAAACCGTTTTAAGAAACTATCCTTTTTTTATATAGTACTTCTCGAACGTAGGGATCGTCAACTCAAGCTCTCAAAAATAAGCTTAAAACCCTATGCGAGACACACTTGAGCACGCTCCCACATCAACTTCAGCCCATAGACGTTGCCAAACAACATGACCACCACCGCCCCCCCACAAAACTGTATCGTCCTTTGCAGAGCATCCTTCGACAGTTCCACCTCGGCCCTGAAATTTTGTGAAGACGCACTGCTCATCCCACGCGAAAGCATCGCTACGCTCAAAGTCTCACCTCTTCACCGCTGTTATAACGTTACTGACAATGACAGGGGCTAAAAACTAGCATCTCATCCCGCCTCAGATTGAGTACGCCGATTCATCCTATGGATCCTTTGATCATTGATACGGACGTTCTTGTGTGTAAACTTGGCGGCAAATCGGTGTTTGCGAGGGTGGATATAATGGATTGGGAGCGCCTGTGTGAGCTACATGCTTGGAACTTTATTTATGTGGAGGCTGATGGCTACTCCGATAATGGCTGGGAGGATGTGCGTACAGTGAGGGTTTCGAAGGGGAGGTGGAGCATTGGGGGGTAATGGGCGTTCGAATGTGTACATTACGGCATTATACCACCGCTTGGATGAGAAGTAGTAGTCGAGATCTCATGTCAAGGTTTAGGATTTACTAGCAACTACGTATGACATTCTGACTCCTTCATATGCTATCACACATATTGTTCGTCGATAATCGTATCATCCTCATCAGCAGTCTTTTTTCTTTCCCCACTCTTCATTTCATCAGGAATGTGGCTCACAGGAAGTTGACGTTTCCCCGTTTTAATCTATTCTGACGAATATCTCCGATTGCGGACAGGTGCATACCAACATCCCCATTTGTCCTGGGTTGGCTGCGTTTCCAACAGCAGCACCAACCTCCCCGCATACACGCAATATAACCGATTCCTTTTTTATAAGAGTGCACACTCCCCCCCCACCCCGCCACATCCTCACAGCTGCAACTATCATCAACAATGTCGACGATAACATTCAATTACGCGGACAAGAGGATGTGGATTTTCATAGCGGCGTTCATCGTAAATCCCCCCCCGGCCTCCTACAAACCCACCTCGC
This sequence comes from Wilcoxina mikolae CBS 423.85, assembly GCA_014904905.1. NCBI lineage: Eukaryota > Fungi > Ascomycota > Pezizomycetes > Pezizales > Pyronemataceae > Wilcoxina > Wilcoxina mikolae. The sequence continues at coordinate 141,792 of MU122163.1, read as the reverse complement.
TGATTACCATTGTAGCTCAACGCTTGCTTATTCGCCTTCGGTGTGATCACCTGGTATTCCTCCCCTTCCTCCCTCGCTCCTTCCGTACTAACCAAGCCGCACACCGCAGGAAATCCACCACATCCCTCCACCTCCCACTCCCCATTCTCCTCCCCATCCTCGCAACCTTCCTCCCAGTCCTCAACCTCGGCGGCACTATCCACGCGCTCTCCAAACCCACCAGCAAAGTCGTCGCACGTCCCTTACGCTCGGGATTCCCAGCCATCCTCCTCCTTATCTTCGACACATTCCTTCTCGCTGTTGCAAGCAGCAAGTCACGAAATTCGTTATGCGAATTCCACGATAAGTGGCAGGAGATGTTCCGATCCCACGACGCGAAGGCGATAGAGGGAATCCAGAACGCACTCAGCTGCTGCGGGTTTAAGACTCCTCAAGACATGCCGTTTCCGTTTCCGGCGCAGGGTGTTGGAGTCAACACATGCCGGCAACAGACGGGACGGAAGGTGGGGTGTGCGGATGCGTGGGAGAAGAGGGAGGGAAGTACGGTGATGACGTTGGCAATTATTGGTGGGATACTGGTGATTGGGAAGGTGCGTTTTTTTTTTGTGATGTTTATTGGACGACGTTGAGATGCTGACTGGAGGTAGTTATTTTCGCTGTGGATTATACAGCGGAATGCGGACTTGGCGCAGAGGAAGAGAGAGGTGGAGGCGGCGGCGGATGAAGAGGCGAGGATTGAGGAGGTTGAGGAGTCGGATGGGGATGGGGATGGGGATGCGGAGGGTGTCCCGGTGGGGAGGAATGGCTCGCCGCAGCCGTCCGAGACTACTCCCCTTATGCTTGAAGGCAGCAGTCCGTGGCATAGTGAGGGTGGTGTCAATGGTGCGGGACGGGGGGAACGGGAACGGGAACAGGAACGGGCTGGCCGAGAGGAATTGTGACGGATTTTGATTTGAAGTTTTGTTTTTTGGGCCACACTTTATTATACTCAATGGAAAGGTTTCGATTTTTATCGCCGGCAATCTCATATTGGAGTTTTTCTTGAGCAATGTCAATATCGGATGGCGTTCTGTTCTGTCTTCTCATTTCTCGAAAAACTAGCACTCTATAGCACGGACTTGTAATCGTTTTAGTTGCCTAAACATTTTTGCATCGAGTAGGATGTCGTCTTAGGGATGGAAGGAGTCATCAGAGTTTGAGAAGCCTGCTTGTCTCCTTTGATTCAAGCGCCAGATATCCAACGTCGAAAAGGAATCATCGAGAGAGTGAATGGAAAAGTTTGTGTGGGGACTCCCGGCCGGTAGCAAACTCGACTTTGTCCAAAACCATAAACACAACAGGGAAAGCACCGGAAATGTTAGACAATGCCCGGAAGTTCCACGACTGCAGCATCAATGAGGACCTCGCCGCTGTAGTTTGCAGCTCCAGAAACCAACGTGGAGGGCTGTACTCAACGAGGCCAAACTCGACTCTGGCACCATTTTCTAACCCCTCCGATGCGGCGAGCTCCAGGAGTAGACAAATCGTTGAAGGTAGAGAGAAGATCAATCCGAACCGAAGATGTAGCGTCCATCACAGATTCTCACCCACATTTCACCAACAACCAGCAAAAATAACGACGACGCGACGACGCCGTCTAGAAAATCAATCTGGGATCTTCCGTTGATAAAAGCGTCGTGCCACCCCCCCGCCTCGCTTCTATTGTTGATGGTCTACCTTCGTCAATACTTGTACTAGCCTTCGCCCTAAATATCAACGTTAGCAATGCCGCTGACTGCTCATGTTTTTTTCCTTATCGCCCCACCACAACAGGCGTACAAGGCTGCATGCGCGTGCCCAAAGACTCAGCCTCAGGCTCAATATGCATGATATGCACTCAGGCAAAAGCACATGATTGGCATGGGAGTGAATGGTTGAGTCACAGCCTATGCGTGCGTGCGTGCGCGCGCAGTGGTGCAAACGGTGGGAGCGAGCCAGAGAAAGAGCGGGGTATGTGCTTCTGCTGCGGCCTAACTCTACCGTAGAGTGTTGTTGGTAGGATGGATGGATGGATGTTGCGGCCTAGATAGATAGAGATAGGTCGATGGGTTGCTGGCAGTGGGGGAAAGCGGGTTGCGGATAGAAGGCCCTTTTGTGAGATCTGGCGGAATCGGGAGATGTCAGATTGAGCACATATGCAACGAGGCACGGAGGAGCAGGTGGAGGGAAGGGAGAAATTATTTCCCCCGACGGGAAAAAATAATCGGTGTTTTGCTATAGTCTCGGATCCACGTAAAAATAATTACGCCGAGACTAGTTTTGCTATTCCTGGAGCGATTAGGATTGGAATATTCTAACGGTAATTGTTGAATAATCATGATGCAATAAAGAGATCAAATAAACGCCCGACGATCCAGATCTTGGAGGGAAGGTGTGTGTCCAGAGCCGATGGTGGTGGTGATTGCGCCGGAGTGAAAAAAAGTTGAAACCTTCAGGGTCGCGCGCGTCGGAGATTCAATGGTACTTACTCTACAGCACTTTCGAAACGTAATAATGCGGTAGATTATGAACCGACCGTGGAACTCTCCAACAAAGAAAGAAGATGGGTTTGTTGCAGAAGGTTCCCGCGAAGTCCAAGTACTATTTCGGTCTCTGTACTCTAGCCTCACGGTTAGGTTTCTCGTACAAAGGCGATGCTGAGAAGACAACAGCTTCCTTTCTTCCTTCCTTCCTTCCTTCCTTCCTCCTTCTCTCCCCATTCCTTCTCTTTCAACGCCGTCGTCATTCATAGCCACTGCTCTCTCCACGTCGCTGCATACCTGCCGCTCCTGCTACTGCAAGGGAGGCGGGTGTGTTGCGGCTTCCCACTCCTACCAACTTGGGTAATTCTCGGAGGGAAAAACGACAGAATTATCATCACCGCCACCGCCAACCATTCTCTTGGACCAACAGGAGGTTTCCGTTTGATTGCGGTTTCAAGGATGCAAGGAGGCGTGACCCATGCCCAGGAAATTGCGGCTGACTGAGTGGTGTTTCCCACCACCTCCTTTTTTTTGCGACTCACCACGCACCTTCTCTCTTTCTCTCTCTTTCCCTTTCCCTACCGCAAGCAAGCAGCACCACCGACCGCAGCAAGCACGCTCTCTATCTGCCGCCACCGCAACACTACCACTACTAGCACCAACCAACCTTGGCTCACGGCCAGCACAGCACAAGCACAGCACACTACTGCTACATACGATGGTGCACCGGTGTTGTTGCGACCGACATGCTGATATTTTATTTTCGACATGAATACAGCACAGAAAGAAAGCAAGAGATGGGACTGAGCGCGCATAAAGAGATGGGTGAGACGCGGAGGGCAGCAGCAGCAGCAGCAGAAGGGGGGGCAAAAAAAAGGGGGTTCTGGCCGTTAAGAGGGTGTAAGGTTGTGGGCGGTTCCAACTAGCATGACGACGCTCCGACACCGAAATTCATTCCTTGTTTGACCCGACCAGTGGCCACAACCCCCCACCCCCTTCCTCCTTCCTTCTTTCTTACCATACCTTGCCTCTTTCTTTCTCTTCCTTTCCTTTTCCCTTTCTTTTGCTCTTGATGAGGCGGATGCCTTACATGCCCACACCATGCGGCGTTCTTTTTGCGCATCGTGATGATTGTTTGTTGTTGTTTCCTTCTCTCTCTGCCTGTGAAGCGACCGACAATATTAACAGCTCTTTCTCTTGTGATAACGGTGATGGTTGATCGCTGTTTGAGTTGTTACTAGTGATGAAAAGTTAGTGTCGCGTTGGTTCAGTGATTTCTTCCATGCCGCGGTGTGGCTTGGCAGAGGCCAGCTAACCGGTTAGCGCCTTTCGATATGACTCCTCATCCCCATATGCCTGGACTATAAAAGGCCATCATCCCCCTCCGCCCAAATTTTTTGAAATCCCTTGGCCAGCCGTGCTTACAAACGACCCCCAAATCCTGACATCTGCGCCCACCACCCACCACCACCACAACAGATATCTTTCGTCATCGCTCATCGACGCGTATAATATCTGTCTGCCTCTCGAGTGTCCCCAATAAACACGTCCGAGTCGCAGTAACCCTCCTTTTATCCAACACATCACCTCGTCTCGGACGCGACAACAACCACAACACACCACGCCACATCGCACGCTGCTTCTACACTTCCGTCAGAAGCATACCTCGCGTCGACCCTCGTTTCGATAGAAGAAATTCATCGCGAAAGCGTTATCGATAATCGTTCAGCTTCAGGGGAGACATTTGGTTGTTCATCTCCTGTGCCACGCTTGCTAAGTTCCCGGCTCATTCAACGCGCCCTTCGAACTTTCTAAAGCACAACCAACCAACACATTCAAAGTCCCATCCCCCCCCATATATATACCTCGTCGTCGCTCTCTTCGACTTCTACAACACACAATCATGGCTGGAATTATTTCTCATCCTGCGAACGCCATGCAGGCTAAGGCTTTTACCGCTCCGACTTCCTTGTCTTATCCCGGTGGCGCTGGTGACCTTACTCCTCCATCTTCGGACGCGGAGGGACAGAAGGCCCAACAGTCGAGCAACGGAAACGGTTCGATGCAAGGTCAGGACGCTGCGACCGGTAACGCCCCCGCCACTCCCGCTGCCACTCCTGGTGGAGGACCAGGTGTGAGCGGCATTGTGCCGACCTTGCAGTGAGTGTTCCTTTGTGTCTTTGGCGTTGTTTTTTCTTCTAGCTACATGGGCTTAACTGGCATGCTGGAGAAAAGAAACATCGTCGCTACGGTCAATCTTGATTGTCGCTTGGACCTAAAGACGATAGCGTTGCATGCAAGGAACGCAGAGTACAACCCAAAGGTACTGCTCTGCTTTACCATGACTGCTACCCCAGTGAGACACTTTGGCTTATATGAATAACCCTTTCTAGCGTTTCGCTGCTGTGATTATGCGCATTCGTGAACCGAAGACCACTGCACTAATCTTCGCATCCGGCAAGATGGTCGTTACTGGTGCAAAGTCGGAAGATGATTCCAAGCTCGCATCTCGAAAGTACGCGCGTATCATCCAGAAACTTGGCTTCGGTGCCAAGTTCACCGACTTCAAGATCCAGAACATCGTCGGCTCCTGTGATATCAAGTTTCCGATCCGTCTCGAGGGTTTGGCATCACGCCATCACCACTTTAGCTCCTACGAGCCCGAGCTGTTTCCTGGATTGATCTACAGAATGATCAAGCCGAAGATTGTGCTGTTGATCTTCGTCAGTGGAAAGATTGTTCTCACTGGAGCCAAAGTTCGAGAGGAGATCTACACTGCTTTCGAGTCCATCTACCCTGTGTTGTCTGGTATGTTCCTCTTCTCTTCATCATTTACAATCACATGTTAACTGGTTTATCAGACTTCCGCAAAGTTTAGATGATCTCGGTACTCTGTTTTCAGCGACGCATCTTCCGAAACCTGTATTATTATTTTTTTACGAGGCACGAAACATTTTAAAAGTTTGGAACAACAACCACAAATCGGGGCAGCTCTACCTACCACATACCTATTATTTACTACTAGCCTTGGAGGACAGGTTGGAGAGATGAGATACGGCCAAATGATATCATCAGTATCTGATCTGCAATGCAGGTGCCATTGGGGGTTTTTTTTTTCCTTGTTTTGTCTTTTTAGTTACCTCTATCATGCATTACCGGCGCGAGTCCTTATCTTTTTTTTGATTTCGAACTGTTTTTTTTACTACTGGGTTTTTTTTCCTTACACGGGGTTGGGTTTTGCTTTTGTTTCGTTTTTTTGTGTGTGCGGGATGAGAGGGGAATGTGAAACTACCTAGAGTGTTTCGGTTCTTTTTTTTTTGTTTTCCTTCCGGGTTGATTAGAGATTGCCACAACGGGATCGGGATGGGATGGGATGGGTGTATAAAGTGAGTGATGGGGCGCGGGCTGAGTGAGAGAGAAAGGAGAGAGAGATACTATAGTACAGAACAGACAAACAGTATAGTACCCCCAGAGATGGGGAATGATGGCGGGTTTAATAATGATGCCTAGCTATACTTTAATAGTATACTCTACTCTTTCCAATTGAGATTGAAGTGAATGAAATTGCTTGTGATTGAACTGGGAACGGGACGGTAGTTCTAATGTGAGATGATCTGTTTGCCATAGGACTTTTTACTTTGCGAGAGCGGAGGAAGAATGGCAGACAAAATATTGACCTCTACTATAATCTAAGGCGTTCTTTTCTTTCTTATAAACCGGGTATATATCAACCATTCCATCTATCCATCCAATTTACACCTTCTCCCTCTCCTTCTCATCATCTACCCCCTCCTCCTTCCCATCATCCTCATAAACAAACCCCAACTCCTCCATCCCCGTCACAGCCACACCCCTCCCCTTCGCCTCCAAATCTGCCTTCTTAACCCCCGCCACCCTTTCCCTAATCCACCTCTCCCTCCCCCTCCACCTCGTCGGTTCCAACCCTGTCCCATCCCGCGGTACCATCCCCTCCAGCGTATCAAAATACTCCGCATCATCCGGGTATCCAAAATTATGGAACCCTCTTCCTTCCCCACCCACTCTCCCTTCTGCTCCCTTTTTCCCTTCCTCTAGTCTCCGTCTCTCCCAAGCCTCCATCTCCTCTTTCGTTGGCAGCACCGTCTTGCCCGCCCATACACCCGCCACCACAGCCGCCTGGCTCTGTGCGCACGGAAACGGTATCACCCGTGTGGGCAGGCCGATATACGCCAGCGTTGGGTTTTCGATGCTGAAGATATGTTGCCATGTCCCCTTTACCCTCTCTCCTGTCGTGGTAGTATCTGGGGGAAGGAACGGGTGGGTGTATAAATACCCCGTTGCGAACAGGACCACTTCTACTCCGTGTTCTATGTGACCGTCTATGAACTCTACCCCGCCGTCTGCACGGAACGAAGCAATCTCTGGGAGGAGCTTAATCCCCGGTGGTGTGGGGGAGGGGGAAGGGGTACGGACGGATTGCAGGAGGGGGGGTGTGACGAAGGGGAGGAGTTTGGGTGCGATATCGACGGCTGAAGCGGAGTTTCCGATCAGGAGGGTTTTTTTGTTGATGTAGGGGAGCGGGGAGCGGAAGTTGATGGAGTGGGAAATACTGGATGGGGAGGTGGTGAGGCCGGGGATGGGGGGGATGAAGGGCGTGTTGTAGTGTCCTGATGCGATAATGATTGCGTCGTAGGTTTTGGGAGGGTGGGGAGTTGAGAAGCGTAAAGTCCACCCCCCGCCGGATGGAACAGGTGTGATGGAAGAGATGTGGGCGTTGAAGGTGATGAGGTGGCGGAGGTCGGCGGCGTAGCGGCGGAGGTAGGAGAGGATTTGGGTGTGGCTGGGGAAGAGCGGGTGCGAGGCGGGGAAGGGGTGCGTGGAGAATTGCATTAGTGTTTTGGGGATGTTTGTTTCTGGGGTGCTCTTGTTAATACGGATGGATAGCTTCGGGTGGTGAGGGGAGGCTGTATACCGAGATTATCGTATATAGCGGAGACATATACCTTCCGAGTCACCCCGCTGTCGTCGACATACTCGATCGGCTCCTCGACGACATTGGCGTCGGTGCACGGAATCCGGATGGGTGCTGTTTGTGGGGTGTAGTTCCATACGCCGCCCACATCTGACCGCTGCTCAAAGACATCGATTGTGTCGAAACATTTCTGTTCGAGCAGGGCTCTTGCGGCGACGAGACCGCTGGCACCAGCACCGATGATGGCGACGCGAGTGATAGGTGGGAGAGAAGTCATCATGTAACTTTCTCAGCCATCGGGCATCGCCGTGGTGGGGTTGAACGTTTCGTTTCGCCAAGAACCAGCTAATGCAGGGCGAAGCTTTTGGGACCACATCGTGAGCTGTCCAGTCCAGTCCCTGAGCACAACTCCGCATCTCTCTCCCCTCTTTACCTTCACCACACACATCACCCGTCAATTCCATCACATCACACACAAACAATGTCTTCCATCCACGCCCAATACCCACCCCTCGACTCCCGCCCCATCAAAAACACAGTCTGCCTCTTCGATGTCGACGGCACACTTACCCCCGCGCGCCGCGTACGCTCCCCCCCTCCCCCTCTCCCTCCCTTACTAACCATCTTCCAACAGACCGTAAGTCCCGAGATGCTCTCCCTCCTCCAACAGCTCCGCCGCAAAGTCGCCATCGGCTTCGTCGGCGGCAGCGACCTCATCAAGCAACAAGAGCAACTCGGCGTCAACGGCGCTAACGGTCCCTCCTCCCCCCCTTGGGGGCTCCCTCACTAGCTAACCCCTGTCTGTAGTCATCGACATGTTCGACTTCTGCTTCGCCGAGAACGGCCTTACCGCATACCGGCAGGGTGTCTCGTTGCCCAGCAATTCCTTCATCCAATGTCTTGGAGAAGCGCGTTACAAGCCATTAGCAAACTTTATCCTACACTACATCGCGGACCTGGACATCCCATTGAAGCGGGGAACGTTCATCGAGTTCCGTAACGGGATGATCAACGTTTCTCCTATCGGTCGTAACGCGAGTGTGCAGGAAAGGAACGAGTTTGAGGCTTATGATAAGATCCATAAGGTCCGGGAAACGATGGTTGAGAAGCTAAGGGAGAGGTTCGAGGATTATGGTCTTACGTATAGTATTGGCGGGCAGATCAGTTTTGATGTGTTCCCAAAGGGCTGGGATAAGACGTATTGTTTGCAGCATGTGAAGGAGTTTGAGACGGTGCACTTTTTTGGGGATAAGACGTATAAAGGTACGCTCTTGCCCGCGAGACGTCATAGGAAATGGGAGCTAACGATATAGGCGGTAATGATTATGAGATCTTTGAGGATCAGAGGACGATTGGACATACGGTTACGAAGCCGGAGGATACCATGGCGAAGTTGAAGACGTTGTTTGATTTGTGAATTGTCATGTTGTTCAGCGTTGCAGAAAGAGAAGTGTATGGTTTTTCATGCAGGATACACGTATACATACAGAAATAATACGCATCGAAAAAAGATGGTACTTAATGATCTAGACGATCCCTTTGAAAATTGCTATCACGAATTCTCACCTATCTGCCTATATACCCCGTGTGATAAGACTACGGCAGTCACGCTATAGGGTAGGGTATTTACATATATGCATCTCCCTTTCCAACTGCCCCTCATAGTGCGCACCTCCTCCTCCTCCCAGCCATTGTCGGTCCACATGCATGTAGCTCACTTCCAATCCACTATATCCACCCTCGCGTCAAGTTACACACGAAAACATCCGCGGCGTAAAATCCGAGGCGGGATGAGATGTCAGTAACGTTATAACAGCTACGAAGCTACGGTGAAGAAGTTCAGGGCCGAGGTGGTGGCAGGGGGCGGGGGCGGGGGCGGGGAGCGGGAAATGTTTGGGAGATGAAGTTGATGTGGGAAGATTTTAAGCTTATTTCTGAGCTCGAGCTGATGAGAGAAGCACAACAGGGTAGTCTATCCCATGGTCCGTAATGAGTTATGGTTGATAAAACAATCATAAAATACATGTATGTACCAAATCCACTGCTACTCCACACTTTGTAGCTACAAAAACTGTCAGATAATGAGAACCATTTGAATGTAACTTCCACTGAATATTGAGTTGGGTGATTGAGCAGTGTCCGGTTGTTTGGTGTGGTATGTAGATTTGTATGGGAACTTTTTGGTAAAATCAAATCTACAGTGGGTAGAATCTTCTGAATATACCTTATAACTTTGTCTATGGCAGTAGGAGGGTGAGAGTGGTGGTGGTGGTTTGTTGTGATATTCTGAGATATCTAATTTTTCACCGGTGATTTATCAACCATAACGAACTACTCGTAAGTCCACTACTCCCCAATTCTCCATCTCCCTTTCGAAACCCTCACAGTACGCACCTCTTCCCAGCCATGGTCGGTATCGCCGGTGCCAGTACCCTCCACATATATAAAGTCCCAAGCATGCAACGCACATAGCCGCTCCCAATCCAGTGGATTCACTCTCGCAAGCACTGGCGGTGCGCCTTCAAGTTTACATACCACAACGTTCGTAAGAATGGTCAAGTGTTGTGTCGGTTCATGTTCGATGGGGTATCGGATGGCGTTTTTTAAACCCTGGTATTGTCAGCAAGAGGTAGCTGGGATGCCGGGTAAGGAGTGAGAGACATCGAGGGTGGCGATGTCGGAGCGTGGGAGAATAAATGCGTCATCAGATTCGCAGGATGTTAGAGCTTGGGTTGTATTATCGAAGGTTGCTACGCAGATGACGATACAGTTTTGTGGGAGGGCGGGGGCGGGGGCGGGGGCAGGGGCGGTCATGTTGTTTTGGTAAGCGTTGACGTTTGTGGGATGAAGTGGAGGTGAACGTGTCTCGCATGGGTTTTAAGTTTATATATTGCGAGATGATACATTCGAGAAGTACTTGGGGCGGTCAAAAAGGGTTTTGACACAACTTGGAGCATTTTTGTGCATACTTTCTTAAAAGTGGGGTGTCAAAACTTTTTGACAGCCTAAGTACAGTACAACTGGGTATAAATCGTACGTTCGAAGCTACTACTCCCCAATACTCACTCCACTTCCCTTTCGAAACCCCCGATTAAGCTCACTATCGCCTTTTTCTCCTTTAGATTTCCATCCTCTCCCTCTGAATATTCGTCATACACTGCAGCCAAGGACTTCAAATATACAAAGTCCCATGCATGAAGCGCAAAGAGGCGCTCCCAATCCTTTGGATCGACCATCGCAAGCTAACAAAAACCCTTACCGACGACAACGTTTGTAAAGATGGGGATCGCAAAACCCGGAAAAAAGAGCTTGAACCGGGACATGATGGTGTTCCGAAGAGCCTGCAGTTATAAGTATGTAATAGTTCCAGAGGCAAAAGCGAAGTGGTAATACCTCAAAGGTAGCGATGTCTTCTCGAGGGAGGAGCCATGCATCATCGATTTCTAAGACTTTGTCTGAGGGTTTGAGATCGGTGGGGGCCCTGAGCATAAACAGAGGACGATACAGCCCTGTGGGGGGTGAGGGAGTTGTCATGTTGTGAATGAGTCAGATTTGCGGGGAACTTTGTCCCATATGAACTTTCAAGCTTACTTATAGCGAGCGACCTTTACCATAGAACTCCAGCTCGACATATATATAAACAAACATACATCCCTCGACTACCCCATGGACTACTTACTTATCCCATCAACGGTGGGTATAAAGTTTTTATATGTGCCTTTTGGCTCGAGAAGGGGTGAGGGGTGGAGGATGGATGGTGGAGGTACTATTCCCGTTACACCTCAAAGCCCTCGCGAATCATCACCCCATGAAGACAAGTCTATTCTTCACACCCTAGGTTGTCTAGCAGTTTGAAGTGGCGCTGGCAGCGGAATGTAACTTCAACGCTGAAATGCACGTTGAATACAGCAACGTTTCTAATGTTGGGTGATAGATCTGTTTAGATAAAACCAGAGCTTGGGATTTGGGCAAATACTTGAGCAAAAAAAACCACCATGATTTGCTAGAAATCGAAGGGTGGATCCCTTGAAGGATATTCGTTGGTAGGAGAGGGTGAGCTGTCCAAGACTCCGCATCTAGAGAGTCATGATCACGATTGGGTAGTCAGAAAAACCTTTGAACAATGGTGATATCAGCGACCCATATATTGTCTACACGATACTATGGGGATGACCGTGAATGTATTTGGTGAGTGGTAGGTGGATGGATAACCGGATAATTTCCAGCATTTGCTTCCGGCTGTGGTAAAGAGATGGGTATCGTTTCCAAGGAATGTGTCATGTCGAAAAGACAATCATTTAGACCTGTGATTGCAAAAAATGGTGACAGAGGTTGTTCGTCGCCTTCTTCATAGCCGTTGCTTCCATCTCCGTTACTTTCAGTGCTGTCGTCTTCGTTATCTTCGTAGTCGTTGCTGCCATCTCCGCTACTTTCAGTGTTGTCGTCTTCGTTATCTTCGTAGTCGTTGTTAAATGTGACTACAGCCTTTGGAAAACGAAACTCCGCCTTTTCCATTGATGCCGAAATTTCTTGCAAGAAAGCTTTGGACTGTGATGTACCGTGTGTACGTAAACCTTTTTCATCCATACAGTATCAGCATATATTTCAACGGATTATGTTGCCCAAGGTTAGATAAAACACACGTTGCAATAGCTTCTGTGCTACTCTAGCAATAAGAACAACTACCGTTTCTTGCATAGTTTCAAGCCCATCCAGGAGTTCATCTAATCCCCCGTCTCCAGCCCCGAACCCATCTCCCCAGATATTAAACCGGCCAGCTTCGTTCCGAGCCATATGCATCTCCTCTGCATCCGTAAGAACGTTGTCATCAATGACCAGCTTCCAGGCCTTTTGGCAACTCTGATAGAGCTGCGTTATGAGACCAGCCCGTTGGGGATCGGGGTCGGGGAAGGGGAATGGCGGTACTGTCATCTCCGTGTGACAGCGTCGTGTCTTTGAGTGGAGTTGCGTGATCTCTTTCGTGTATCCACCTAGCGAGCCGATCTCCCGAGGCTCCTTGCTTTCCTTCCGCCTTTGAATCTTGAGAAATGGACATCGATCGTGGTGATAGCTATTGTTCTCAAGTGGCGCGCGGCTGAATTTATCAACGCAGAGAGTGGGGTAAGTGGATGGTTTAGCAAAAAAGAAAATCAGGCGCAGCATTGGTTCTACCATTGGTACAGAATTGCTGAGTCCAGCTGCCTCACATTCGAATGGCAGGGCTCAGCAGAGTGCTGGCGCAGCATGAAGTTGCCCGTTGGAGAAGCTAGAAGGCTCGCAATCGCAGCCCCGATACAACTCATAACTGCGCTGCATCAAAACCTCCTTACCCATCGCCAACGGGGTCTAAGAGTTTCTCTGCTCATCTGTTTCGCCGAAGAATCCGCAATATGGAGCTCGCCGGATGCATATTCGGGGTAACTGCCGCTGTCATCCCCGCATACAACGGCATCGAGAAGCTCTGTACTACAGTTTCCAACGTCAAACACTTTCACCAGCGCCTGGACGTCTTCTGGTGCCAGGTCTTGACGCAAAAGTCCAAGCTCAGAAATGAATGCGTTTATCTTTTCGGAAATATCTTTGATGACGAGGACGAACTCGACGCGATGTTACAGGACAAAAGACATCCGAAATGGGAAGACTCTGGTTTCCAAAGAAAGTTTCTGGATCACTTAGGTGAGGCGTTTGAGTCTAGACTTGCGCCCTTCCGTGTCATTAGTACCACTTTGGAGGACTTGGGTGCCGAAATGGAGAAGTTTATGCCAATCTGTTTGGACAGCCAAGTAAGTTGAATCTTCACTGGCCTGTCCTCGATTTTCTGTTGCATGTTGCTAACTGCACTAGAGTATTTCCAACGGCAAGGCCTCTGTGGTTGCAAACCTTCCTAAAACCTCAATGAAAACCCCCTACACAAAGAAAGGCAAAACCAAGATGCGGGTGAAGATTAAATGGTCGGTTCAAATGCCAAGGCATGAAAAATTACAAAAGAAACTCCGTGGCCAGATCAATGACCTGATCTGCTTGCGGAAGCAAAGAACCGGACTGGAGAAGTTTAGAGCTCTGCCCCAGCGTTCTCTCGTCAAAACTCTGTGTGTCGGCTTCTCTTTATCTGCCACACGAGACTTACGAGCTTCCTCAAAACGTCTATATGACGCCGTGAGTGCCGTAAATGACAGCTATAATCATTGTATCAACCTCCAATTGCCCTGTGACACTACTCTGGAGAATGGCGATTCGGCAATTTCACTTCCTCTGAAACCCGAGCGGGAATTCCGGTTGCGGATTGCGCCATTGTCGAATACAACTTCATTCACACATCTCATTGTACGTGCCCGGCCGGAAGAATCATTTCTAGTTATGACATCTGCTCCCCCAAAGGCAATCCCCTTAGCTCCAGTAATCCAAACACTTTCCCCTGGAGGAATGAAGCGAAAACCAGAGTCTCAGTCATGTACAACTGCACAGCAAAGCCGCCATGTCCGGTTCGATACTCCAAGACTTGGATTCAAGAAATCACGCCCAGAGTTTGATAATACAGAACCTGCAACAGAGGAGCAACAATCGCCACAGGAGCAGCAGACACTGTTTGGGATGGTAATGTCATTAGGTTCCATCCTCGACTATGAGACCCAGTCCGTCTTAGTTTCTGATATGACCTATGTCGGTCATCTTCCAAGCGTTGACAGCTACCGGCATGTCTTGTTTAGAGCTGAAAGACAGCGAACCTTAGTTCGCACTTCCCTTGGTGAAATTATACGACTGGCAAACTCGTCAACTTCGGCTAAGAAAAGTTTTATCTGGCTGATCTAGCGACGATACAAGCTTGCCTACATGCTGACGTTGTCGGTTTTGTGTTGTTACGGTGGTTGGTTTCAAGCGAATTAGAGGAGTGAGGATATAAGCTTCTTTGTCGCACAACGCCCACAACAAATCAGAGAAGAGACTATCAAGTCACCCCATATATCGGCAACACCGAGTCCTTCCCGAGTCCAAGCAGGAACACCCTTAGTTTCAAGCGAACCACTGTTTTCATTGGCTATTGCTTTGATTGAAATTGGATATGGCGACTGTCTCCAGAACTTGTATTCCGAGATAGAGACAGAGGCCTACGGCGATTTGAGAATTCAGTGGGACTACCTCAAGGAAATCTACAGCGCAAGAAAGCTGTCAAAGATGATTGCGTCCGAGATGGGTGTACGCCAACCCCCACGACTTTAATCTTGACTCTAGTACTGATGACGAGCATAGTTGCGGTATGCGAAGGTCGTTCAACGGTGCATTGATTGTGTTTTTGAAGTCGATGAGAAGGATCTTGATAATGCGGGGATGCAGGAAGCCTTTTATGAGAATGTTGTTCGTGAATTGCATGGGTGTGTTCTTGCATTTGGTTAAGCAATCCCTTTGTTCGCTGCTTTGTGTTTTTTGCGAGAGTTCGAAGGGGAGAAATAGAATCCTGATGTTCGTTGATGACGAATAAAATTCCAACTACGTGTGGGCCATGGCAATTGCAATAAACTATTAGTGGAGATACTTTATTCATAAGATGCCCATCGAAACCGCCTTTTAATGTGTGGGAACTGGTGATTCCGAAGCTCTGCCGGTCTTGCCACATTGTCGATAATTGAGTCGACAATCGCCCCGGAGCCCTCACGATTGCTATTTGGCTAAGTATTTACAGTTGCGTCCGAATTATACCAACAAAGCGGTTCCATGGGGCGGTCTAGGTGTTATTACGGCTGTTTCGACACCGCAAGGATTGAGAAAATTGGATTTTCAAAACGAGCCTCGAACCAAGTATCGTGAGGATTCGGGCTTGGCTCAATTGAATTGTGATAGAAACGAGTCTCATTCGAGGATATCCGGATTAATATTGTACTTTTTGATAGTATTGGTTTTCTTATTATTTAACCCATAACTGATGTCTGTATCCAAGGAGAGATGGCAATATTTACTGTCAGACATTGATCTCCTTTCTATTTACTATGATTTTTCTCCGACATTCGGCATGGTCACTGGCTCTCATTTCCCCTTTTCAATGTATCCTCTGGATCCCATCTCCTTCGAAGCTTCGAAGCTAGCTTCTTCATTGCAATGGATGTTGGGGTAGGTAACACAAAGCGAGAATTGTGACAGATCGACAAATATCTGCGTCTATAGCTGCAAGATGTGATTGAGAATGCTCTGATCAATAATTGGTGCAAAATTAGGGGAGCACGAAACGCAATCGATGATTTCATAGAGTGGAAGTATTGAGGTTGTGTTTATAACACGTGACTCTGCGCCGTTGCTAGTGCCGGTCCAAAAACCCAGCCCCTCTCGGTTTCGCTTAACCCATCTCCATCATTGTGCGCAGTGCACATTCCTTACAGTCAGCAGTGAGAACGTTCATATCTGGCCCACTGAGCTTTCTTATAACCAACTAATCTTTCGACAGCAGATAAACCGCTCCTGCACCCCGCCGCAACTAGCAAGCACGAGCTCAGCCTTACTATGTTGTCGCGCCTTATCGAGAATCATACGACAGCAAAACAATGCGGGGTGACGCTGGAACTGAAAGTGTCGACACGTCAATGAGCGTGGGTGGTGCCAATAGGTTTCTTCGGCAATGCCCAGCGCGGGACGGGATCCAACTCCGCCATCAAACTGCCTTTTGGGCAGTGCTGGCTTCGCATGAACAATGTATACATGGCGCACCCCACAAAACACATGCCCACAGTTGCTGGCACGAATTGGAATGCTGTATTTGTCGATTCACGAATACCATCACAGAATTGGAATCGAAGCGGGTGATTCTTGGATGTTTGGAGCTGCCACAAGTCTGTTCATCACAGCACTTAAGCGATGTGGATCCGTGCGGGACTGGACGCTGGCCGCGCAATCCGAACCTCCTCCTGATCGGATTGGACTCTCACAGCAGATTATTTGTATAGGGAATAGAATAATTCTCGATTGTCGGGAGAATACGCAAAACGTGGAACCGTTCGGACATCCCGAAGCGAAACGCCGCCGTCGTGGATTCTAGAATGGATCGACCGGAGAAAAACTTTCCTGGAAGTTTTGTGGAAGCTGCGCACAAAACCAGATCGAGCCGTGGATTCAAAAATACGTGTCCACGATATAACAATCCACTACTGCGCCAACCTATCTCTCAGGTTAGGGTGGATGTTGTGGGTACAGTTATGAGAAACTTCAGGAAGACATAAGGTGGGTTGCGTCGCCTACATCGCCAGGCCCTCTCTACACTACTGCCACTTGAAATCATGGCGGTCATCCCACTACCCACACCATCCTTCGGGACTTTATCCTCCAACAACACTCCCCCGACCCTCGAGAAATTTGGCATTATCTTTGGGATCTTCTCGGGGTTTATAAGTGCTTTGGCAGGTGTAGCGTCCTGGTGGTTGGTAACGAGGTCCGGTGTGGGTATCTTCCATCTTTTGCGATGTTTTCCCGAACACCAAAAGTTTAAGGCTAAGTCAACACCTGTAGCAACGTGCAGGATCTGAACACCACGAATCTATATCACTCGAGCTCGGGATGGCGCCTATCAGCGGCTCTAGTCTACCGATCCAGATCGATCCGGAGCCTGTTAGGGAGGAGAATACCGAGGATGAGGGAACACATACGGCGTAGGGTTTGATAATGGTTCTCAAGTGATATCATAAAGGTACTTCTATATCTTTTGATCTATGGTGGTGCAGACAAATATATTGCGTGATTGTTCTAACTTTTCAAGACTTCTTTCCCTCACATATATTAAATTGGCCGTATATACGCTTGCTATGACGAATCATCGACACTTCTATTGTTACTTGTTATGGCCTGACTTATTTCATAGCTTAGTGTTGGGTGTCCGGGTGCATTTCTCTTTGACTTTTGGTGTTGCTTTCGATCTTTGGGATGTGGATTTTGATTGCGCTTCAGCTTCAGCTTTCCTCCATCCGTAATGTCACTAACGACCTGTGCTTCTCTGATGTTTTGCGCGTGTTGATTTGTTGATTTCAGAAATGGAAACCCTAAACCTCCCAACATCATATCATTTCTGTGCCACGAATTCTCTCAACTACTCTTTCAATTCGCAATTGAACCTGCAGTCAATACCGGGGAAGCTGTCGAAATAAGGTTGATGAGCTAATGCACGGACCCGTTGCATATAACCCCGCAACTACTACGTCATTGACTTTTTCAACCTCCAACTCCAACCACTTTTCTCATCCACTCCTCCTCTCCTCTTCAACAACATCCACCGCAATGCCGCAACCACCCTGGAAACCCCTCATTCTCCAACATCTCACCACCCTCAAACCTCCCACCTTCTCCCTAGCCACCCTCTCAACCAACCCACTCCCAACAAACCCCACCTTTTCCCCCACGCCCTCTCCGCCACCTCTCCACCACCCCGCACTCACGCCTCGCGTACGCACAATGATCTACCGTGGCTTCCTCGGTACCCTACCCGAGAACCACCACAACCCACTGATATCCCACAACCCGCGAGGCGTGTGGGAAAGCGACATGCTCACCTTCACCACCGACTCACGAATGTGCAAAACCGGCGAGCTACTTCCTGACCACAAGAGCAGCGGCAACGCAACTATTGGAACCTCTGGCGGAGCAGAGGTCGAAATGTGCTTCTGGATCGAGGCCACCCAGAACCAGTGGCGCATAAGAGGACGTTGCTATCTACTTGCTGAGGAGGATGCGGATGTGACACCTGCGATTACGGATGTGCTGAAAGCCCGTCTCAAACCCACCGGAGGGTCCGGAAGGGATATGTGGACGTGGAAAAAGGAAGTCCAGGTACGTGCTTGTGTATCCCCACCTCCGCAGAGACACGCTGAGAGATAGTTACAGAGTCACTTCGGCAATATGGCCCCAGAAATGCGTGGGGGCTTTGCGAATCCCCCACCCGGAACGCCGTTGGAGGTAGATCTTTCGCGGCTTGGGGAAGAGAGTGGAGGCGGTGATAAGCTGAGGAAGGGGGTGGTTGTGAGTAATGAGGATGTGTTGAAACCTGATGGAATAGAGGCGTTGGCGAGGAGAAATTTCCGTGTGGGAGTTGTGGTGCCGGATATGGTTGAGAGAGTTGATTTGGGTCTGGATGACAAGAAGGGTAGGAGGTGGGTTTGGTGGTGGGTTAGTGAGGGGGTGGAGGCGGAGGGGGTCGTGGAGGGGTGGAGGGGAGTTGAGACTTGGCCTTGATATGGGAGGTTTTTGCGTGGAAAGTGTAGGTAGGGGAATCAAACGGTTTACTCGAACTTGAGAATCTTTGTGTATTCAACAACAACAGCATCTCTCACGGCACAGAATTCGAGTTTGCAATCTAAACAGCCCCAACCAGACGCAAAGATGCAAAGCTTTGGGAGATATTGAAGTTGTAGTCGTTGAGGACTCGTGAGTCAAAGTCGCAGTATTTAAGTAGCTGTGTATGCGTACTGACCACAGGAGCCCAGAACCGGCGAAGCTTTGTGATATTCATTCATTATGCAGTGTATATATGAAGCCAACGATATTGTTATTGTTATTCATGAGGACGAGGAGGAAACGAAATGCATTCACGGTGTACTAACGTTATCCTTCAATAGCCATGGTTCGCATACTCATTGGTCACACGACTAGTCTTTGATACCAACTCGAGATTACGCCAACGTCGAGATTTGCCAGGAAAAAGTTGCTGATCATGTTGATTTCCTCATGTTGCCTCGCAAAATATAATTGGTGGTCTCGACTTAGAACCGATCTCGAGTTAGGACCAAAGACTCTACGTATCTGTGTAAACCGTCTTCGAAACTGACCAGTACAACTTGATATCTTTGGAGGTCGGAATGTGATTCGTTCAGCTTATCAGTCAGAAAACGCCAAGTGTTGTTGTGCATACCGTTTTAGGGTTTCCCCACATCTTCCCCGGTTTCTAACCTCACCCGAACATCTTCTTCGAACATCGAACGTCGAAACAACACGCAGTGCAGTCTATATTCGAAGGCGTGACGAGCATGAGCGAAAATAAAGCAAAAAAGAAGAAAGCCATCAAACTCGCTCCTCCCCCCGATGAACTAGCAGAAGAACCGGTGTTCCAGGGTGTAGATGAAACACTAAGCGAGCGCAAACGAAAAGCCGAAGAGTTGGAGGTACGCAAACGAAGAGAGGTTGAAGCGCTCGAGGAAATAATGCGGAAAGAAATGGAAGAATTGGAGGCGCGGAAACAGGAAACAGCGGAAATAGTGGGCCGAATGCGGAAACAAGCAGAAGAGGAAGAAGAACAAATCAAGCAACAAGAAGCTGAAGAGTGTGCGGAGATGCAACGACTAGATGCGGAATTGGAAAGACAACAAAAGGAAATTGAGAAGGAGGAACATCAGAAGTTTAATCTCAAGGTTGAGAAGTTAATTGCTTTAATCAACCAACCAAGAGATGAAGAAGCGGAAGAGGTGGTTGAACCAGAGCCATCAGCAGTTTTTGGCCGAGTCTTCTCTGGAGAAACGGCGAGTAGCGGCGCCAATAACAACAATATCCACCCATCTCCGGAACCAATCCCACTGAGAACCCTTGTCGAAGGAGGAGATATAATTATCGATGCAACTTCCTCGTCCACCGGCAAAGTACTGATACGGTACCAAGTTGCTTCACAAGTCCTTTGGTCTGCGTCACGGGTCTTTCGAAAAATGTTTGGTCCTGACTCGCAGTTCAAGGAGGCTATCGACGTGCGTCGGGCAGAACGCGGGAACGACCCGGCTGTTATACCTCTTTATGACGAGCCTGAAGCACTTGAGCTCACCCTCAAAACACTGCACCATCACAACGACGAACTACCCGATACCATTCCCTTAGAGCAATTGGCCGAGGTAGCGGTTATATGTGACAAATACGAGCTACATCGCGCCTTACGTTTCGTAGCAAAGATGTGGTCTGATTACCTGTGGCGACCTGTGCAGCCTTTAGATGGATCCGAAGAATGGGTGTTGATTTCCTGGGTATTCGGGTATGAAGACAAGTTTACAGCGGCATCGAGACATTTGATTATGTATGGTGTGAGGAAGGATGAGTCAGGTAAAGATGACTGGAGGACAATGTTATCGGATGCCACTCCGGAAGCTGTGACAAGTAAGCCATTGAACCCCCTCTGAAATGCCATGAATAGCTACTTATGATGGGCGACATATTGTAGGCGAAATTGCCGAACTACGTGAGCTTTACTTGAATGAGGCGCAGAAGCACATTGAAAAGCTCAAGGCAGATCGCTTCGGGGGGCATCTTCGGCCGCTGTTCTGTCAGTTCTCGAGGGAGGAGTGTGATGCCCTTCAACTAGGGCATCTTGTGAAGACTTTGAGCAAATTAGACATCATAAAAGAACAGTTTTGCTACCAGGGTATACATTCAATTTATATTATCGTTGAATTGACGTCGGAACTACGCGTCCAGGGATGTTTGTCTCCCCGTTGCAGTTGCTCCTGCCATGAGGCTCCCCATAGCGGATGCTCATGGGTTCCCGATCTGAAGGATTGCATGCGGAAACTTTTAAAAAATGTTTGGGGTTTGAAGTTCGCGGACTTCCCATCGAGGCGCATGGTTCATACGGGCGTGTATTGATCATTCATCTGTTTGAACAAATGTCTTACTTAGGTCCTAAATAACATGTATCTTTTGCGGTGTGGGAGCAGCAGCGTGTGCTTTAAAGAACAGGACTGTTTGCGGTCCCCTGGTCAGTGTTACGATTATCCTTTATCAATATTTTCTGTTGCTGGAAGCATGAGAGACCATTCATTATTCCTTTTCACTCTTATATTACTGGATGAGTTTACGGAGTCTCACCAATCTTATGGAAATACTTATCCCGGAATCTTCGTGAAGTGGGAATAACGAGCGCGCTGATCCCTGACCCAGCCTTACGGTCTCAGTATAAAGGAGACTTAGGGAGTCCTCCGTAAGGCCGAAGTCTTGTGGATGCGTAAGTATTTCAACTGATTGCTATTTTTGAACTAAATGGATTATTTGTTGGGAGGTACCTTATTTACATGATGGGAATTCGAATCTTTCAATAGACAAGAACTGATACCAGCGTAGCTGGCAGTGAAAGGCGCTATAAAACGCAGGTGCTCTAAACACCAAGGTTCGAAACCTACAGCACTTATTCTTTTGCTCTCTTTTGTCCTCCGTATCCGTGCCTGATGTTCCTTGTGTGTCTGTCAATGGGGATACAGTACATGCGTCCGTTTCTAGGAATTAAAAAGCAAGGAAATCCGATGGATGTCTTGATAATTGTGATGCATATTTGTGCCTTTAGCGGGTGGAGAAAGTGTTCAGAAAGCAGGTCATAACAGTCAAGAACACAAAAGAAGGCACTCACTTCAATATACTTAGCATTTCGAGGTTCAAGAGCTGGAACCATGAATAGTTATGAGCTCATGCGTGTTGCATCTTTCTCTGTTTCGCCCCTCGAGCGAGAGTTGCTCTAGCTTGTTATGATTGTCTGAGGACGCATTTTATAAATGCGTCCAATTGTAGTGGTCAAGCGTTACATTTGTTATTGTTTATCTCCATTCAACAACTGCATAGTACTTAGGCTTATTCAATATTTACGAGCTCGAACGAGCAATATCACTATTAACAAATCCCCTACCTAACTAGAGTAACACCGATTCAGCCCTACTCGAGCATGTCTCATTCCGAACAACGCGCCGATCCATCGCCCAATCACCCGTCCGATCAATTCCTAATCTTCCAACAGCGCCTCTAGCTCCTTGTCCTCGTGCTCATCCGCCTTCCGGTCCTCCTCCATGATTCTCTGCCTCTCAGCCCTTGCACGCCGTCTCGCCTTCGCACCCCAACCCTGATCTTCACCATCGCTATCTTCTTCGGCCCCACGAGCAACCTTTCCGATGGCTGCAGGCGATTCATTGTCGTCGTCACCAACGTCACGTGCGTGGTCTGAGGCTTGGAATTTCCCTGAGAGCTTGAGGAGGAACGGTCGGAGCAGCAAGTAGCCGCAGAGAAAGATGGTTGTGCGGATGAGTGTCGCAAGACTGTATTCGCGGCCGAGAAGCGTGACTGTGCGGGCGTCGGCGTCGAAGCCGAAGGAGAAATGGTCGACCATGGTTCGTGGTTGTTGATGGATTGATGGATTGATGGCTGAGCAAAGTTTGTGGATGACGATGCAGGATCCGTCCTACGCGTGCTTGGCGCACGAGTTGCAGGGATTGGTCGTCAGCAATTTCACTCGTTTCATCGTCACCTCAACTCCGTTCGATCTTATCACCCAACTCTCGAGTCGCGAGAGACTCGATACTTTCTCACATCCATATTAACACTAAACCCCATGCTGTGCAATATATTCAACACGGACAGCACCACCATGAGATCCATCTCGCATCTTTTCTATTGCTACTAACTATTCGCCAGCTTTACCCCACTAACGCCTGCAATCTCTGTCCTTCGAGTACCTACGCCATTCTTCGCATAGCTCGACATCATGTCCAGCTCTATATTTCCCACCCAATCTCGCCTGAATTACAACTTCACCTCCGGTTTCGCCGAAAACACCACTCCGCCACTCGTCGTCGCCGACGACTCTGTTACCCCGCTACGATGGTTTCTTGTCGAGGGTTAGCTACCCGCCTTCTGTGTGGGTCTGTATGGTCGGTGCTGATAAGTTCAAAGTCGTGGGTGCCGAAGACACAGAAGAAAACCTTCGAAGCTGGTCGTCTTTCATAGGAATCTGCATAGCCATCGCCGGCAACGCCTTGATCTCGCTGGCTCTTAATATACAAAAGTACAGTCACACTCGGTTACAACGGGAAGCGGAACGGAGGCGCATGGGACGACTAAAACCTCGGCGGATAGAGACTGGACGGGATGGCAGGTGGTCTATGGGTATTGATGAGGAGGAAGAAGAGGAGGAGCAAGACGATGAGGAGGATGAACCATTGTTATCGAGGACCCTCTCAAGACCTTCGAGATCGGGGTCAAGCCACCGCGCGAGCTCCCCGCATGAGCAGTCGATGCTGCTGTCGCATTTCGAGAAAGACGGAAAAGGTAACGCCGATGTCAGCTACATGACATCGCCGTACTGGTGGCTTGGATTGACCATAATGTTCTTTGGCGAGGCAGGCAACTTCCTGGCTTATGGTACATATCTCGAATATTTATATGGACGCCGAAGGACTGATTGAAAAACAGGATTTGCCCCAGCAAGCATTGTTTCGCCGTTGGGTGTAGTTGCCCTGATCTCGAATTGTGTCGTTGCTCCGGTGATGTTGAAGGAGCCATTTCGTCGCAGAGATGTTTTAGGAGTCTTGGTCAGCATCGCGGGAGCAGTTGTGGTCGTTTTGAGCGCGGAAAAAGAGGAGACTAAGCTTGGGCCGGATGAGATTCTTGACGCTATCTCTCAAACTGCGTTTGAGATCTATTTTGCAGTTACTTGTGTATTGATTCTTGTTCTGATGCAGCTATCGTCCCGCTTTGGACACAAGACCATCGTCATTGACCTAGGGCTTGTCGCGCTTTTTGGGGCTTATACGGTGCTCTCGACAAAAGGCATTTCATCGCTCATTTCTTCCTCATTTTATCACATCTTTCAGTACCCGATTGCATACCTCTTCGCC
The DNA here is from genome assembly GCA_014904905.1 of Wilcoxina mikolae CBS 423.85. Classification (NCBI taxonomy): domain Eukaryota; kingdom Fungi; phylum Ascomycota; class Pezizomycetes; order Pezizales; family Pyronemataceae; genus Wilcoxina; species Wilcoxina mikolae. Next base: position 117,742 of record MU122163.1, on the reverse strand, counting down.
TTTGTTTTGGTATCGACCGCAGTCTTGCAGGTTAAGTACATCAACCGCGCACTGCAACGCTTCGATTCTACACAAGTTATCCCGACTCAATTCGTCCTATTCACCATCTCGGTTATTGTTGGGTCTGCTATTCTGTATAGAGACTTTGAGACAGTGAACCGGGAAAGGATGCTCAAGTTCATCACTGGCTGCAGCTTGACGTTCGTGGGCGTATATCTGATTTCGTCCCAGCGCCAGAGCGGTTCTTCAAAATCTAGCTTTACGGACGACGAATCCATACATGACAACGAGTACGCCGAACCTATCAGCAGAGCATCGAACTCTCGTCTAGACGGCGGTATCTCCATTCCCGCGTCCCCCACATTCAGACCCTCCTTCAGCCGCGTTGTCCCACCATCAAACGCAACCTCACACAATGACACACCCTCCTTCTCAACCTCCCCAGAAGCCATCGCAAGAGGCCTACAAACCGCCGCCGCCGATCCCTTACTCGGAGAAACCCCACTGAGGAAAAGAACCTCCGAAAGCGAGTCGATGCGTCTCCCTCTCGGCTTCATGCCTGGAAGCAACTTGGTGACGGGATACCAGCTGCAAACCGTCATTGCGGAGCGTGTGAATGGGTCGTTGGGGAGGGCGAGGAGCCGGGCTGAGGGAGAAGAAGAAAGCGAGGGGTTGCCAGCTCGGAGAAGTAGTATAAGCCTGGTGATGGATTTCGTGAAGGGGAAGCGGAAAGCAGGGGATGAAGCTGTAGATGAAGATGGGGATGAGGGGAGCGTGACGGGGGCATAGTGTCTTTGCGGGGGGTAGTTGGTTGGGTTAATGTTTAATCCTTCTTCTTCTCTTCTCTTTTTATATTTACTTCTTCTTGTCTATCTCGTCGATACTTTTTTTCCTTTGCGTATGTTTGTGTTCCCGGGGAGGTTCTTGTTTCGTTTTATACCAACACCATGTCACTCGTTTTTTTTTTTTTTTTTTGTTGTTGCTGTTATTGTGCGTTTTGGAGATTGGCATTTGTAAAGATCGGAGTTTAGTGCAAAGGGATTACTTTCCGAAAAAAACTGAATGTTGTTGATCCCGTTGTTTAGTTTTGTTCCGCACCGTTTTATACTGGTTTGTATGATAGGTACCCTGTTTATCCAGCGATTGTCCATATCAAACGTTTTGCATGGGAATATTGAGATTGTGATACTTGGCTGGTGTACTAGGTAGTTGTGATGGTGATTGAAGGAACGAAGGTACTCTACGGTACCGAAGAACACGCACATCTACCTCATCGGTCTCCTGTTTGTACTGTATATACACAACACTTTCTCAAATCCCGAAGAGTTTATTAAAGAATACAAAATCTCTGACAATTATCGAACGAATTTTTAAACTCCCTTCCTCCAAGTTCCTCCACTTTGACGAAGTTTGGAGGTTGCCGTGTATAATGTATCAAAAAAGAAGTCTGGGATCCACGCTCTGCCATTAACAAGCTTGCCCCGAATTCGGTAGTCATGGGAGAAACATCTGGCTATTCACGATATTCGGGGTAATACATGAAGGTTATGTTGCCATCACCATCGTGTTGGGGAAGCACAATACTAGTTCAACAAGCGTGGATGTTGACGGGGTTTGGCTATGGTGTCTAGATCTATAATCGGGGAAACCCTGACAGACCGCGTTCGTAATTTTGCAGCCGGTGTTTGCGTCTACGCCATGGTAACCGGCCCAGGACACCCATATGGAGAAGACGCTGGAGTCGATTATCATGGAAGCCGGGCTCGTGGAACGCGCAGCCCTGAGGACATACCGGCAGTGGCCTTGACATGATGAGATGGATTGTTTGATGGGGCAAGTGGCAAGCGAGTGACCTTTTGTGAGAAAAGAACTTGGATAACGGACGAAACCAAAAGACCCCGTGTACTCTAGTCTCGGATGTAAGTAGTCTCGGGGTGTTTCCGAAAAAAAATTCTCAACTTAGGAGTGCTCTTGACCGTGCCGTAGTTTTTTTTTTTTTTTTTTTTTTTTTTAGTGGACACTCCCCCCGCCCATGTGAGAAGCCGTCACGGACTAACGATGCCGTGGATTGCTCTCGTCCGGAGGCGAAAGAATCGGTGCGCACAATATGTAAAATAGAAAGATCGAGTTGCTGTAGTAGGCGTGGCGACATAGAATCATCAATCATCTTGAGAACCATCCCTAACCCATCAAATCAGGTGCACGAAGAAGTCGGAAGGTACTCGTGGCCGACACACATGTCTCCGAGGCCTTCTCGGACTTCATGTGAAAGTTTTTCGAGTGCGCCAATGTGACGGCGCAACAAATGCGGGGAAAATCCGGGTTTCAGATGAGCATGAGCATCGCGAATAGACGATGAGATTTACGTTTGCGAAACATGTTTACAGCGGTGTGGTGACTGTTCTGTTGCGTGGGGGGCACATGGCGGACTGTTGTCTCTCTCTTCCCCAACAGAAAATGTGCCTGGAGAAGAAGAGAGACGAGTGGTGTCTTGCCCAGTCCTCGCAAACCAAGTGGAACAGAAGAAGGAGGCGGTGTCGCCTCAAATCCACCTGAGCAGCCCTGGTTTCTGGGTCGGGTGTGTGGTGGGGTGCATAGTGTTGATCAAGATCCCGGTCCGTGACGTCGATTCGGTGGAATCGAAGTCCACCGTGCAGCAGAGCTAGGCACGGGAGAGAAAGTGCAAGAAAAAGACCCGGGACGGACCCGAGCGCGAGGGCCGTCGTCCTCCTCGCCGGCTCACATCCCTTCCCTTCGCCCTCTAGCACAGGACGACGAAAACGAAATGCTAACGTCGTCGATAACGTTTGCAGTCGCGCAGTTGCACACACTACGTTAGGAGAATGAATCATCCACTGGTTTTCTGGTCCCTTTCCCCGCTTTTCTGCACGACGGATAGGAAGACGGAAAACCGGTGATGGGAGTGCCGGACCTGATGGAGAAAGTCGACTCGAATATGCTGCCGAGATGAAAAATACTGCAGCTGTGGTGAGCCGCTGGCCACATCTCTTCCATCTCACTTTGCCAGGTTCGTCCTAGCCCATCCGCAGCTCCCTCCGAAAATTTCTCTCCCAGCCGAAAAGTTTGTGCTACTTACACAAAGTTACTCACCCTCCCTTGAATTTCTTCGCCAGTCTCCTTCGTCTCGATCTTGACTTGACTCTTCACAACTTCTCTAGATACCGTTACTGTATCTTCTAAGTCATATTTCGTCTTCCATCTTCATCCGATATTCCATCGTCAACTTGATCCCCCCCCCCCGCTCGGTCGGCTGGCACTTTCGTTATCTCGGATTTTCTCTAGCGACTTTAGACAAGCTCGAAAATACCACCCAACGACCGCGACAATACCGAACGACGACTGGATAGCCGTCGTCCAATGAGTACAATAGTCAACGACACCTTTTAAACAGGTTTGTACCCAATTCAGTCGCACGGAGGGGGTGGTGACGGTGGTGGTGACGGTGGTGGTGACGACTTAATGTACTAACATTCGTGGCTGCAAAAGTTGTCATCTGTCTGAATGGTGTTCAAACCATTCACCACCCTCGCTCGTCAGAGCATATCGAAGCACCTCGTCAACGGATACACTCAGTCTCTTGTAGCCGCGTCACAATCCTCATATGCGTCTTCGACACTTCCCATTAGGATCGGGCAGTCGAACACTCCGGCTAAGATCCAAAATGCATTCGGCGGAGCTCATTCCGGTCGCGCTGCACCCGGCAAGGACGGTTCCGCTACCGATGCCGTGAACGCGTTTCATGCAGTCCAAAATCAGACTGACGATAAGGAAGACAAGAAGTATCTGTTTTCGCGAAAGATTCTTTGGTCTAAGGCACAACATCAGCAACAGCAGAAACAGCTGCTCGGAAACCCTCCAGAGCCAATCGCGGAACCCTTACCCAGTCGATCGCGATCTGCGTCATTTACCTCGGTCACTGAAGAGGTCGATGCGGTTGAGGACATTGCGGCGTTGAAGGACGCAGAAGTTATTGCTGAGGAAGCTGTTGCTGAAGAGGCTATTGTCGATGTTGTGGAGGAGTCACCGAAGGCCGAAGTTGAACAGAGTAATGCTGCGGAACCGGCTGCGTTTCTTTCGGAAGAGGCGCTCTTGCCTGAGCCCTCTGAAGCTACAAAGACGTTTAACTCACAGCTTCAGTCGCTACATGACCATGGACGATGGGAGGAGGTTACTGTCCTCTTCCGACATATGGTCGAACAGGGCTTGAAGCCCAGCACAACTACTTACAATTTACTTCTCGATTCGATTGTGAGTTTGCGCCCTCAGTATGTTGCGCAGGTAATCGATGTATATTCGGCTATGCTTCGTGAGAAGCTGATCCCTACCACGACTACGTACTCAATCTTGATCAACTTTCTTGCGCAACGCGCGTTGAGATCTCACCATATCACTACCACGGCTCAGCGCGATGCGGCAAGATCCGGCATCCTCCTCGACTCGAAAAAGAAGAACCTCGAGGTGGTCGAAGAGGAAGGGGCGCTGAATTACGCTCTTGGTTTGTTCTATGACAGCACAGAAGTTCGTACTGAGCGTGTCTTCCCAATGTCTATTTACCGCGTTCTTATCGAGGCATGTTCAAGGCATGGACTCACGGAGGACATGTTAAATGTATCCACTCATTTGGAGTCACATGGTCTTTCGGCTACACCCGAGGTTATCAGATCGATGATAAGGGGCTTTGGGCAAAAGGGCGACGTTAGGGCCGTCATCGAGACATACAATGGCTGGCAGGAGTCGGATATCGCGAAAGACCCATCCTTGATGAACGAGCGCTACCAAATCTACACAGAGCTGATCGCCGCCCTCATGGCATCCGGTGACGTTCCCGGTGCGCTTACTTTCCTGGAAAAGGTGGTGGATATCAGCCAGGAACATTCTCGCTTAGAATGGTTGAAGCAGGCGGTAGTTGAAGGATTTATCTCTAGTGGAGACATTCTATCAGCGGAAAAATGGATGCAACAGCTGGACATTCAATGGACTTCAAATGAATGGCTTGCTCTATTATCGACCAGACTTGCCGACCAAGGAGAGTTCAACTTTGCACTACAAATCTATAACACCATCAATCCTAACAGTATGGAATTCGAGTCTCAGCGTATTCGAGAGCTTTTTGCGGAGTGCCAGATGTCTTGTCTGGAGCATTGCGCGAAAACCGGACAAGTCGAGAAAGCTAGAGAGCTTTGGGCGGACTTGTGGAAGAGCGAGAGATCGGCCGGTCCTAATATTTCCGCGGCATTGGTTTATACAAGAATGCTGTTTGAGAATGGCTGCGTCAATGAGGCCTTGGTCGTTCTCAATCAGTTCAGTAGATACTTCCTGGAACAACCAACTTCCTCGCCCGACACAATCCCTGAGCACATTCTCAATATCGACGCCAAGAGGCTTATTCTCTTGGAGGGTTTCGAGAATACGATTTTGTACCTTTCAAGCAAGGGACTTCTCACTCCGAGTATTGGGTTGGACGTGGCTGGGTTCAGTTTTCGACGATGCGGTACTTTGAGAGCCGAGGCTTCCAGACGTGTTCTCGATTTGTTCGACAAGACCAGATTGTGGGGTCTGACCCCAGCACAGCTTTCGCTCACCCTTCAGCTGCAGTATTTGATCATTAGTGGTGAAGGTTTCTTGCCCGTCGACAGCCAGAGATTTGAGACCATGTTCAACATCGCTTTGGAGGCTGGTTTTCCTGTGTCCGGACCCGAGGGAGAAATCCTTGGACAAGGTGCTGCTCTTTTGGCTCAGGTGAACCCAGATTTGCCGGTCAGGTGGGACCAATATGTTCGGCAACAGGCTGGCGAGACGCTTCCCGACGACCCTTATTGGAACAAGATCGATATCAAGACTTCAAATGCGATTGATGCGACCCTCACTCGTACTAAATATAACAAGATTGCCGACTTGAGGAGGATGTACCGCAACACCCGTCGAAGTGGAAAGTCTCTCCGACTTACAACTTTGGCCGAGATCATCACTGCTGCTTCCCGCGGTGGTGTCCAGCATTCGGACTTTATCGACGAGATTGTTCGTAACGCCAGGATCGATCTGCCCTGGATGCCACAGTACACCATCTCCAGGTCTGGTTGGAGTGATCTTCTCAACGCTATGACTGCTGCCCAATTGATCCTTGGAAATCGCGACAAGGCGGCTGAATACCACGATGAAATGCTGAGGATGGGTGAATCGCCAACTGCCAATACATATGGGCTTTACATCGTTTACCTCAAGGGTATTCAACAGACGTACGACGAGGCTTCCGAGGCTGTCGCTATCTTTGAGCGTGCTCTCGCTGAGGGTGTCGTCCCTACACCATTCCTCTACAATGCAGTTATAGGAAAACTTGCAAAAGCTAGACGGGTGGATGATTGTCTGTTTTACTTCGCACTTATGCGAACTGCCGGAATTAAGCCCACATCGGTTACTTATGGAACAATGATCAACGCTCTCACTCGTGTTGGTGACGAATCATTCGCCGAGGAACTCTTTAAGGAAATGGAACTCATGTCGAACTACAAGCCTCGACCCGCACCATACAATTCAATGATCCAGTTCTTCATCACCACCAAGCGTGACCGATCCAAGGTCCTGTCCTACTACAACCGCATGCTTTCTCTCGGCATCGCACCAACGAGCCACACCTACAAGCTCATGATCGAAGCATACGCCACCCTCGACCAACCGGACATGGCTGCGGCAGAAGCCGTGCTTGATACCATCCGTTCCAGCGGTCTACCAATCGAGTCCTCTCACCATGCTGCTCTGATCCACGCCAAGGGATGTGTTCTTCACGACGTCTCCGCAGCAATCAAACACTTCGAAGACGTCATCGCAACTGGTCTTCGTTCCGACAGCACCCTTTACCAGGCCCTTCTCGAATGTCTCGTTGCCAACCACCGCGTCGCCGAAACTCCATACTGGGTTCAGGACATGGCCAACAAGAACATCATGATGACTCCTTACATTGCCAACACCCTCATCCACGGCTGGACGCTAGAGAAGAACATCGATAAAGCTCGCGAGGTTTACGAAGCTCTTGGAAGCGCAAATGGGCAGGTGAGAAGAGAACCAAGTACGTATGAAGCCATGACTAGGGCGTACCTTGCGGTTGAGGATCGTGAGGGTGCGAAGAAGGTCGCAGATGAAATGGTAGGAAGGAGGTATCCTAGTGCGGTTGTGGCGAGAGTTTTAGATCTCGTGAGGATGTCAGAACCTTTGGCGACTGCGACTGCTGCTTCTGCTTAATTTGGGGGTGCTTTTATGAATGGTTATGTTATGATTTTACTGCTGCTACTACTAAGGTGTTTGGGGGAACATATCTAAGGCGGGGTTACTTACTTTTTTTTCTCTTTCATTTTCTCAAATAGATGGGGTGGGGTATACGTTGGGAAAATGGGAGGTATTTGACATTTTTTTTTGTACTTTGATGGGGGTTTTTTTTATGGGTTAACGTTTTTTTTTTCGCTGCGTTTTATGCATTACTATTACTCTAGGCGGGTGGGCGGGCGGTGAAATGGGACTTTGTGTTTTTGCATTTCTTCTTTCGGATTTAAAAGTTGACCTCCCTTACTATCCTATATACGATCCGGGGAGGGGATAGGCCTTCTTCTTCTTTCTTCTGGTTGTACTTTTGGGTTTTGCAGCTGAAAAGCTAGCTTGTTCTATACCACCACCACCACCACCACCACCACCACCACCACCACCACCACCACCTCTCCCCTCTTCGATGATGATGGTGTAATATTATGGCGGTTTCTTTTTTTCGCTCGCCTTTTTTGGGGGGGTTTTTGCGGGGTTCGAGGGCTTACTTACGTTTTTGGCGTTCGG
>MU122163.1:37516-109613 GCA_014904905.1 Wilcoxina mikolae CBS 423.85 | reverse complement strand
ACCCGGTGGCGTGGTGAGGTGCGGTGGATTCAATGCCTGAATCCGAGTGAGTCACTGAGGTTAAGAATATGAGATGAAGATATGGGCGTGTCACAGGGATGCGAGAAGTATCGCTATATACGCGATCATAAAAATTCTGCTGGTTTCTCTGGGACAAACGGGTATATAACGATGGAGATCGATGATTGAAGACCGAATGCAGTGGGATGAGGTGGGAGAATTGTCAAAGGATGAAATCGAAGATGAAGGATGGAAGCGGAGATGAGATGGAAGTGGAGATGAAGGATGGAAGGGGGATGAAGGATGTAGGGGGATGACAAAGAGATATAATGGGAAGACCACGAGGTACGAAATACCTGGTACTTAGGCGGCCAAAAAGTTCTAGCATCCACTTCTAGGAAGGCATGCACAAAACTGTCCCAAGTTGCGCCAGAATGATTTGACCACTCGAGAAGAACTATTGAAAAGTGTGTGCTTTACTTCTCATAGTTGATCTCCACTCGGTTTTGAGCTGGTTGAGCAACATTCTTCTGCTCCCGTTAGCTTTGAATTGAAGCTGGCCCGGATTTTCTCGTCGCTCGCAAGCTAGCTTGCACCTTGAAAGTTTTTGAGTGCAACATTCCTCGACAATCTCTTCTTTCTAATACGGGAAGGTCGATGTTTTTCAAGGTCTCCCCATATCGTTTTTCCATTAGCTCAAGCACCAATACAAACGCCCCCCATCGATGCATCCTGTCCACCCCCTCCTTTACTTCGGCCCGCAATCATTCGTCAGTCTCCCCATCTGAACCATTTCCATAATCATCAGAGCTACTCCACCATTAATTCCACAGGATCTGCAATGGAACCCGATATTGTGTAACTTACAAACCCTAACGAATACTACGAACGCCGCAAGCAGCAATCCCAACACCACCAACACGGATACTATACACCGCCACTCCCGTCAGTTCTACTTGAGCTCTGAAACCAACCGCCACTAATGGTTAAGCTTACAGAACTCTGACAAGGGCCCGGGAGTGGCCGTCGCCCGTTGGACCACTACACGTTCGCGCTGTTCAATGGCAGATATGCGGGAACGTAGCTGCTCTAACTCGGCTTGACAGTTGCATCGGTCGTGCTCGTTTGTAGTTGACATGGTGGGCTTAGGCTTCTCTTGCATTGTTGTAAAGCGGGGGAGTAAAGTTGGGATATCGTTAAGTTTATATAGGTATATTGCTGACATACTACTCGCAGATTACAGCCGAAACTTAAGATAAAAGTAGCAACATCGAAGCCAATTCGTCAAGACCAGGCCGCGGCGCCGATAAACGCCCAGCCGACTGAAAGGGAAGAAATCGTTTTTCGAGTTTGATGGCTAGCGTAGATGCGGGAGAGAAATCATTCAGACCACGACTATTTTCTCGGCGGTCAGACTTTGGGTCAAGACGACATAGGATTGTTCGTACATATGTGCGAGTTTCGAATTGACCACGCTCCTTGACTGTATAGAAAAGGGTGGTACGCGTTTACACCCAGGACGCTTCAAGCTCTGGTCTATACAAGGGTAGAAAATCCATGACAGACGTATCCCAAGAAGAGCTTTGTGAGCCAGGAACTTGGAGAATTTGGACTCTTCGCTTCGAAATAGAAATATTTTGTTAGAAAGTTTTGGAACTTGTTGTGTGAACGTGGTACAAAGATGGATGGATGGATGGTTGCGTGGAGGTGTGGAAGGGTTCACAATTTTGTCCGCTTCCAAGCTGGCTGTTTGAGGATATTACTGATGTATACCAACCTGCGCAGGTACATGTGCACATATATGTGGACCCTGTTGTGCAGCAGGAGGTTATCTACTGTGCTGATATAGGTGCCAAAGTTTGAGCAACATATTAATATTGAAAGACTTCCCGTGGTTCTATTCACCCCGAATAGAACCCCCGAATGAAAAACCCAACTCCATAGCCACCAATTCGATAGGAATAGGAAGTTTGGTACCCACCCCTCACGTTCTATTTGGATTTTTTAGAAAATATTTTCTTGGGGCTCTAGCCAATGAAACCGCGTTTCTACCGTTGCTATAGAGCACGGGAAGTCCTCCATTTACTGATGGCTGTTAAATTAAAGTGTAGGAGCTTGTTGTGACTGCACATTCGAAATGACGGTTGCCTGGTTGATGATGAAAATCTTAGAGTCCAGCCGGTTATCGATGAGATGCGTAACGTTTGTGGCTGTGACCCGAGCATCTCACAGATTTCCATTATTGTACGTACAACTACAGAGTGCAGACTTTGCAAACTTTCCTTCGGTATATAACAGAGAATAGTACCGACCACACCTCCTAGATACCGGCTGGCTATCTTTGGATATCTGCAGATTTCCCCCTCACCAGGGCAGATATCTGCGGTCATCTACAAATATCTACCGTCGTCTACAGTTATCTTCGCTGAGCGGCCGATTACGAGGCTTCCCGTCCGCTCAGCCATATCTAAGCATAATATTGCCAGGTTAGTACTGCAGTGGGTGACCATGCGGGAATCCCTGGTACTGTAGTTTTTGTCCTCCTTTTTGTGTCCCTTCAGAAGATAACAGATAACTTTTACAAGTGGATCGAGCTGCTTCTGTATCCTGATGATGGTGTTGGCGGATCTTAATACGGCGTTTTATCAGGCACCTAAATGAAGGTTGCTGTGATGGCGTTCTTTACTTAATTAATGAAGGGGCGAATGTAGAATCATAAATCTTCCAAAGTCGCAGGTACCATCCCAGGGTGATATTAACAGCGATATAGGTGGTGGTGGTTGCTGCGGAGGGAACCGGCGGATAGGCGTGTCGCGTAATTCGCAAAGACATTCTTTAATAGATAGTCTCGGCAACTCTCCTCCAAGTCTTCATGACGTGGCATTCAGCTCCGCTTCTGCTCCCCTAGTAACTACTCTGGGTGTGCAGTACCAAGAGAAAACCATGTGTGAATCCGTGATCTACCTTCCTTTCAACCCCGTTCAAATCGGCCGACGGAGAGTATAAGAAGCTTTGGTCTTGGGTGGTGGTGAGGATGATGCAATGCACGGAACACCGAGAAAGATGCTTCGGATGCACACGTGGCGTGTCGTATGAGAGGAATAAATACATGGCATTTTTATTACGGTCACAGCAGGCGGTATAAGGCTTTCTGGGTCCGAAACTCCTCTTTTTGGGTCGCAGTGGTGGTGTTGCGAGGATCCCACGGATGAGGTTGCCTGGCCGACGATCACTTTAACTGGAAGTATATGAATGGTCACTTCCGAAAGCTAAGAATCCGGCCCGTAAGAATTTGGTGAGGTTCCCCAGCCGTGGGGAAATAGTTGGCGGTTGTCTGAATCCAAACCACAGATCCTGAAGAGTTAAAAAAACGAGGTGTCACAACAGCCCAGTCTGTCAAAAAGAGTCATCACAATCGTAAGCCTGTCCACGTCCCAAGCATCACTCTCGGCACAAAACCCATCAGCCGTGAGATAGTCTCGAGCCCAACACATTTAGGTTATTGTATTGTCCTCTTTTCACAGCGACATTAGGTTTAGTAGTAGGTCAAGGTTAATATGGGTTCAGTCGAGACCCAAAGTCTACACAGGTCCATACAATCGAGAGCCACGAAACAACGCTGTAGAACAAGCCCAAACAGGAAGGCAATTCAAAGAAACCCTTACCTTTCACACCACCAGTGAACGTCGTGCTTCATGACAGGGATTCTCCACAACCTGACTCACAACGTCACACATGTACTCCCTGCCCGATTAAGGCGTGAATGGGGAGTACAGTCCAATTCGTATACACCTTTCTGTGAGTCAAGACATTTCAACGACGAGTACATGCGGCGTAGTACTTCTAGCTGCTGCCTAGACTTAGGCTGTGACTCCAACGCCATGGATGGATTCACCGCCGTTTTCTGTGTCACTGTAGGTATCACATAAGGCGTGCAGCTCCAAACGTGGGGCAAGAACCTTCCCCACCGATTTAAAAACTCAGCATATTCTCCCATCTTCCCCGCAAAAATATCACATTCCTACCGACCCACCCTGCTGCCAAAAAAAAACTGAAACCAACAACTTATCATCCCCCAAAACTCCAATCCAATGTCTTCGTACCAGCCGATTATGAGGCCTTCAGGATTTCCTCCTCCTCCCCCTCCATCATATCTACCTCCCGGCTCCCCACCCCCTCCCTTCCCTTACCCCACCGGCGGCCGTGGCCCTCCCCCCCGGAGACGCGGCGGCCGCTCCCGTGCAGTGCCAATGGGCGTACCAAGACCCAGAGTCGCCGGAGACAAAAACAAAGCCCCCGTCCTCCCGCTTTCCGCCTCCGACTACAAAATCGAAATCAAACACCTCGAACAGCGCTTCGACGACGATCAATACTACACCATTGGCGAGCCCGTATCTGGAGGACCACCTCCCAAAGACCGCGACGATAAATGGCGCGAATGGGCTCTCTGTGTCATCCGGAACTTCGACCACCAGGATAATCACACATCCACAACACTACAGATTAAAAGTCCCCAGATCAAGGAGCTGCTGAAAAATGTTATTGGGGATAAATACCCCGGTGTTTCGTTCTCGACGGAAAATATTCAGCTGGATTATCCGTTGAAGAGTTTGTGGCATTACAGATCGCAGCTGAGGGAAGAGGCGGAAAGGTTACAGGGGTTGGAAAAAGAGCATGCGGAGTTTTTTGTGCGGTTTTTGGATGAGGAGTTTGAAGAGACCGATAGGGAGGTCGAGAATCTTACGGAACAGGGGTTGATCACGTATCCCCTCCTTTGGACGATTTTTAAACCGGCGGAGGTGGTGTATACCGCAGCGAATGATTACCATCCTTTCCGTGCGTATAGACACTACGAGGGAACGTACCTACAGGGACAGTGTCCCCAGTACAGACTGTCGAATGAATTCGTCACCTACGATGGTGAACACTTCGGAACCGCACATTCAAACGCTGCGATCGGGAAGTTCGCGGGAACAAGGAAGATTACGCGGCTCCCGGTGTTCCCCCTCGATTGGCACCCACAAGCCGATATCGTCCGGGAGAAGCTCATCGCGCGGGGACAGAAATTTGAGTCTCTACGAGGAAAGCAGTATTGCTACTATACGGGGATCACGCTGGGGGATTTTAATCAGCGATCTGGGAGGATTAAGAAGTTCAGTGTCAATGGACCGATCATGATTGATTGTGAGATTTTTGGGAAAATGGTCCCGGATCGTGCAAACGTCGTGCATCAGAAGTATAAAAAGGGAGCATTGAAACCCGGGAGGAGTTGTGTTGTTGATGATGGGTATGATTCGGAATCGGAGTTGGATGATGATATTCTTGATGATGATTTTGATGATGATATGGAGAATGAGGAACCCCCCGCGTGGAAGAGGAAGGAGGATCCAAAGACTTATCGTCCCCTCACACAGGAACAGCATTTGATCTGTGATTGTATGGTCCATGGGTTTGCGTTTAGTGAGAAGCTTTGGGTACAGTTCGCAGTCGATCTGGTTCAACCTCCCGTTTGGAACGATAAGGCTTTCGATCAGCTCGTGCTCCCGGCTACGCAGAAATCGTTGGTTCGTGCGCTGGTCGATTCTCATGTTAAGGAGCAACGCAGCTTCGACGACTTTATTAAGGGCAAGGGACGCGGGTTGGTGGCGATTCTCCACGGGCCTCCTGGTGTTGGAAAGACCCTGACCGCGGAATCCGTCGCCCACGCCAGTCGCCGGCCGTTGTATGCTGTGTCTTCGGGAGAACTAGGGATCGACGCAAAAGAGCTTGAAAGCAACCTGGCGCGGATCCTGGATATGGCGTCTGCATGGAAAGCCGTGGTGCTTTTGGACGAAGCAGATGTATTCCTTGAGAAGCGGAGCCAGCACGACCTCAAGCGCAACGCTCTGGTCTCTATCTTCCTACGTCTACTAGAGTACTACCAAGGAATCCTATTCCTCACCACGAACCGCGTTAAGACCTTCGATGAGGCATTCCAGAGCCGGATCCACGTCGCGTTGAAGTATAGTAATCTCGAGGTAGACGCGAGACGGAGTGTTTGGAGGAACTTTTTGGAGAGGATTGAGAATGGTGGGGTGGAGGTGGGTGAGGAAGGGTATGATAGGTTGGCGAGACATGAGTTGAATGGGAGGGAGATTAAGAATGCGATTGGAACTGCGAAGACGTTGGCGGATGCTGAGGGGGCTAAGTTGGATGTGGAGAGGTTGGAGGTGGTGTTGAAGATTCAGCAGGAGTTTGAGGAGGAGATGAGGGAGTAGGAGGAGGCATTGTAGACTGGGAAAAATTGCGATAGATAGAAATAGGAGGATATCTCGATATCTCGTTATGATTGATACTCACATCTCTAGTCTCGTGTGGCGTAGTGTGCGTCCGAGTCTAATACTTCGCCAACTCCTGTGCATCTTCCATAGGTGCTCTAGCTAGCGCTCTGGTCTATCCACGTGCTGACCTCCGATATAACCATTCCCAATCTTTCCTCCCCGAAACCCTGCAACAAAATCCGAAATATCTACTCAGTCAGTATTCAAACTCACCACAAAACCGTCAAGAAGTTTCCAAAATACCAGGGTTTAGGGCTTCAAAATCTTCCACGGGCTCAATGCCATCCCCGCCACCTGGAGTCTGTAGATCCCCGCCATAACCCCACGAGCACAACCACAGCTGAACTTGACGCATATCGACCCTGAATCAAACCCCCCATGGTGGCGATCTTTTAGTATATATATAGCGGCTGGGCTGACATCGCCTCCGGAGCTCCACAATCCTTCATGCAAGCCACGCACGCAATTACTCGTAGGCCTAGAGATCGCCACTGTTGGATGATGCATGATGGATGTGCTTGCGCAATCGCTTACACCTGGATGCATTGTTACGACGGTGATCTTCTGATTTACTGATTTGTGGTAGAGAATACACAATATCACTCACAACCGTAACTCATCGCACGCGCGTAAGGTCATAACCTCATAAAATTATCCCCATACCCCCAAAAAGTGTCACCTATGGATATATGTATGTACTTTAAGCTTATGTATGATGTGAAAAAATGGGGCTTTTTTTTTTCGCGCCCAAGATTAGAAAGAAAAGTAAAAGAAGTGGGAATGTAAAACGGTAAAGCTAACACACACAACACAAAGCCAGCAAGCCAAACCCGGACCTTATACTCCCAATGTGAAATATACACCCCCCCCCCCTCCCTTCCCCAAACACACGAAGACAAAAAAAGACAACGTGAAAAAAAATTCGGGTATCAACCAAACCCCTCAAACACACAAGGCCTATCAAGCAGAATAGGTTGGTTTATCGGCCATTACTTCTTCTTCTTCCCCCCCAACACGATTACTCTACCACAGTGGTTTCTCGGTGTAATCAGGTGGGAACGCGTCCTCGTGTCTCTCGACCTTTCCGTCAGAGTTGATGATGGCACCATGGTCACTACACGGGTTAACAGAGCTGGTGTGTACGACCTCCTGTCTGCTGATTCCACCTGCATCTCTCGGGATCCAGATCGCCGGTGGCTGTGCGGTGATGCTGGGGTTGTAGTATGCATCCCGCT
Organism: Wilcoxina mikolae CBS 423.85; assembly: GCA_014904905.1. Lineage (NCBI taxonomy): Eukaryota > Fungi > Ascomycota > Pezizomycetes > Pezizales > Pyronemataceae > Wilcoxina > Wilcoxina mikolae. The sequence continues at coordinate 102,058 of MU122163.1, read as the reverse complement.
CGGTCTCGGGGGTGTAGTGAATTTCGGGGAAGTCCTGGGGGATGCGTTTACGGATGTGTTGGTAGGTCTCGTATTTCTCGGGGTGGAGGAAGCGAGCGATAAGTCCGGGTTTGGGGTCGGAGACACCAGCGATTCCATCGCCGTCTGCGTCGATTGGGAGATCGGCGACACCATCGCGGTCGGCGTCTACGGCTGAGGGTAGTTCCGATGCTCCGGTCTTGGGGCCGCGGGAATGGTGGCTACCTTCCTCAATTGAAAGGAGTGCTTCCTCCTCGACTTGGAGGTTCTTGGGGAGGAATTCGAGGAGGGGTTGGATTGCGGAGCTGAGGGTCATCTGGAATAGGATTGTGATAACCAGGAAGATTGCTTGCAGGATAACTGGTCCGGGCGCCTTGCTGACACCAAAAAGACCGAGCAGGCAGATCTGGCCGATATAGACACCAGTCAGGGTCTGGTACAGCGCACGCGGGTAAACCATTCCTTTGGTGTCGATGTTTATGTTGTAGACGAATAGGAAGTTGTATCTGTATGCAAAGTACAAGAGTCCGAAAGCTACCGTCGCGAATCCCAAGACAACCGGCGCAATGATCGAATATGATAAGGAAATAACACACAGGTTGGTGTAAACCGGGAAGACAGTTCCCCAACCAAGACCAGTGAGGCTGGACCAGCGGTTGAACATCTTGCGGGGAGTGTTGTCAAGTAGTAAACCCAAGATCTTGTGAAGAACCAATCCTACGGCCTGCGCAAGAGCCCCAGCAGAGATGGAGAGACCCTGAAGGATCAGAAAAGAGATGTAGAAATTGGACGCCTTGGGTAAACTCTCGGCGAGCAACCCAGGGGCAGAACCTGGGTTTTTGAGCATGTCCGATACAACAGCAGACGCTGCTGAGGTCATGGTCGTGACCAAGAAAACCTGGATAACCTGGAACAGAAAGTAGCTGTTCTGCACTCTAAGCTCAATCAATGACAGCGACGGCAAACCAGAAATCTTTGCCATCAATCTGAGGATGATAGGAAGCAAAGCCATCAAGACAGCGAGCATCACCACAGGCAGGATACCAGTAATAATTCCAAGAAGGCCCTCGGGGATCTTATTAATGAAACTCAAGAATGGAACCTTTTCAACCAAATTGTTGATCTGGGAGATGGCACCAACAATTGCGACGGGGATGGACCAAAAGATGACGAGAACCACAACGAAAGCAGTGGTGGTGGCGAACTTCACGAGACGCTCCCACCATTGCAGCTTCATGTTGCTCCAGATGATTTCCTCGGGGGTGAGACCAATGTAACGGGGCGCCATATGCAAGGGCTTTTGATGCATCAAGGTTTGCAGGCCAACTTGAGCTGCGGACTGAGAGTTGAATTCGATAAAAGCGGAATTGAGCTTCTTGCCATCGCCTGCTCTCTCCATAGATTGCAATTCATCAATCTTGGGGTTCAACTCGGCTAGCTTCCCACGGCACCAATCAATGGTATCAACCTAACCGCGGCGGCATTAGCTAGCTTCCAGATACATGTACGCAAGGTTCTCATGCATACCTTTTCTCCGATAATAGGCTTCAGTCTATGTGTGGGACGCTTGCCACGAGGCAACCACCGTGCGGCAACACTTCCACTTTCTCCCTCAGCTTCCGTGCCTGGCTGATGATCCTTTTCTGGCTGTTCAGCATTACCACTCTGTTTGGTGCGCTCCTTGTCGGCCAGCTTGATCAGCTTGACTTCTGCGGCTTCCAATTTCATTGCAACCTCATTACGCTCCTTGACGAGATCATCGAGCTCAGTGGTATCGGTGGATATCCAGACACGCTTGACGTTGTCGAAAATCCTCCGCAAGGCCGTCTCGTTCAAGTACTGGAGAGGGATAGTCTGCACAAGTATGGTGCGCGCCGAAATACGGGTGGAGTAAATAGGGGACAACATGTAGGCCTGCCTCATGGTCGTGAAGAAAATGAGTTCGCGGTAAACGGTGAAAAGAACGAATCCGTAAAAGACCCAGCCGACGAGGACATGACCGTAAAATCTATATCCAATGTCAGTCATTCCTTCTGATTTCTCCCAACAGATCAATCAATTACCGGTTGCTGTTGTTTGAGTTTGTCACGTCGTTAACGTTGGCGAAACCGAGGATATCCAATCCTGTCTTCTTTCCAGCGCCGGTGGCGTTGAGGGGGAAGAGAATTGGCCATGACAAGCAACATCCGACAAAGCATATCATCTGCGCCTTTCGTAGGTATCGAAGGAAAAAGTAGCCATCAAGGCCATTGGTGCGCAAGACTGTATCGTCGCTGTCACGGATCAACCCCGAATTAGCATACGTCTCCGAGATATAGAGTATTTGTCGAATCAACGCGCCGCAATATCATTTCGGCAGAAAAAATCAACAGGGATATGGAGCAGATCATACGGAATTGTCCAAACACCCTTGACCCAGCCGATGAGCCCGGAAAATCCGCTTACACCTTCTACCTCGTCGGCATAACCGTCACCATTATCATCGCGAATACGCAGTTGTCTCCATTTCTCGACGGTTCCAACCTTGCATGCCAGTCAGTATTGTCTTGGCCAAGGCCGCTCTCAGGCCAATCGCAAAACGCGTTTGGCGACAACTCACATAAGTGCGGGGAGCGTAGATTCTGCGGTTCGACCGACGCAGAACGGCAAAGATTAGGACAAGAACGGCGAAGATAACAAGATTGAAGATTAAAGTCGAGATGAATGCTGAAGTCGAAGTTCCGCGGGCAGAACCAATGTTTGGGTCCTTGTTTGGATCCGTGATGCTCTGCCGCTTGATCAATTGGGTGAGCGAGTCCATGATTCCCGAGTTGATTGATTTGCGACTATCGGGAAATGAAGAGGAGCCGCGCAGATCGTCGCTCGTGGTACTCTAGAAGTAACACCTTTTGCGAGGAACTGGCGGGATTGAACTAGGAATCAATTAATTGCAGAAAAGACGTAAAAGGAAAGAGATGGTGAATGATTGACTCTGTTTTTATTCGCTGTTTCGTTCGATCGTAGTCGTAAGCAGGTGCTCAGATGCGCACACAGGCGATTGGGAGGAAGTGGGGTGGAGGGGAATGACGACGCCTGGAAGAAGGGGCGGCGGTGAAGGTAGGAGGAGAAAAAGTAGAAGAGAGGAGGAGGAGGAGGGAGAAGAGGAGAGATGGGCTCGGTACAAACAATAACGGCAGCACGCAGAAAGCACGGCGCTGCAAAAGCAAGTACTTCCAAGTTCCAACAACCCCTGGCTGTCGCACCACGCTACGTGAATATGCATATATCGAGATTGATTGATTGGAGGCAGCCGAGAAACCCCAACAACCACACCGACACAGAGACACCCTGAAACCGCGCGCTGTCTCTCTTCTCTCCATCTTTCTCTCTCCCATTCTCTCCCTTCCCCATCTCCACATGGCCTTCGATGCTTCCCTCGCGTGCATTGTAACGTCACCCATCTCGCCACAAGCTATTGTCCTGCCCCTGTCGCAATCAATCAATCTCATCCCAGCTCGCTACCGGCCAGATCGTGCAACCAGGGTGTGATCCGAATGGGGCAAGGATGTCTATTTTCTAAACTGGTGGTGATCCACAAGCACAACCAGCAGAAGGTTTTTTTATCGCTGTGTCCAGACTCCAACGCAACTGAACGCGAATGGAGGGGGATTCAACGTTAACCTTAAATTGACGCGATGCATATCATCCACAAGTCTCGGCTGAGACAAAACGGCCAACGCAGTGTGAAACTGTTATCCCTCGTGATGAGTTTTTTCTTTCTTTCTCTTTTTTTCTCCACTTCCCGTGATGGGGTGAATAAAACACATTCACGACGCAGGGCCCCGAACTACGACTTAGGAATAATTTCCCTTAAAAGCCAAAGCGTTTTGATAAGAAGTTTCGGGATTCTCCGTTGCCAAGATAATCAATATTAATACCAGTCGATCATAATGACGAAATAAACATCCTCTGTCGCTCTCTTCCTTTCGTTCGCCGCCGTTTCACTGCATGTCTTCAGCCTTGAAGTATTCACAGGACCTTTTACATACAGCTCGGTTTGGGATTACGCTATAACAGCCAGCCCCCTCCCTATGAACATATCTAGGGGGGTTGGGTTGCCAGCCCCCGCTTGTGGAAAATAATCTTAAGCTTTCCGATCCATGCCGCTCGCGCCGAACTTTGGGTGTGAAAAGGCGCGGCGTTTGATGACGGGTGCGACTTATTATTGTCGTGTGTGTGGTATCTGTGTAGGATGGAAAAGTTTGAGGAATTGTAAGGTTGGCAGCCTGGTGTAATGAAAGAGAATGCGCTTATGAAACATGGAAGTTAAAGTTTGGACCCTGAGCGCACGTTTAATGTCTGAGAAAGTGGGCGTTCGAATTCGGCATCCCGTGAGCCTGGGCGGGCGAAAATAGTATAACAAGAAAAGCCCAGACCCGTGCCATATCCGCCGGTTGCCGCGCCTGAAAGAAGTCTGGTCGCAACGCCGTGTTCCTTCCACAGAGTCTGATATATCGATAGAACGCGGGATAGACCTTTCTGTGCAATAATCGTTGGAGTGTGGCCATGGGTGCACGTGAATACCCTTCGTCCGACCCTTCGTCCGATGATTTGCTGGACGTCATTTTATATTCGCCAGTGTCAAGTCTCCTTCTGTACTCGGTGCAGGGGGAAAGTATAGCATTGCAGGCGCCACCGCCCATGTATCTTTTGGTGACTCTGGCAGCGGAGAGGTACTTCAGAAATGCAATATGCATTGCTATACTTTCCCCCTATACCGAGTATGGCTGAAGGAAGCTGATATAGAGAGAGTGTGTATTGAATCCACCCACAAAGACCGCCCACACAAGTCGAGAGCTCATGATTTGCTGCGCAGCATATCTGCTTGGGCGTGATGGTTCGGACAAGTCACTGAACGTTATTCGTTTCCGCCACTAGATGCCAGAGATCTCGAGAGCTTTTTCGAGACACCAGCCCGAACCATCAGCAGCATTAGAAGCCAAAGTAACGACCCTCAATGAGGGCTCACTCGTCCCAACACCCTATCGCCATGGCGATGATATTTGTTCAATGCCGAGGGAGGAATACCCCTTCTGGGAGGGACGACATCATCATCATAGATACCCACCGCCCTTTCCTTGCAGGAGGGAAGAACAGCCCTTTAAGGCAGGACGACATCATCAACTTCCATTCCCGGCCTTCCTATGCCACCACTTCCTTGATCTTTCCATTCCTTCTTCTTCATCCATCCTTCTCCCTTCCATCCATCCATCTCTCTCTTGCATCAACAGTTTAATCCGCATCCCTTCAATTCCTTCCATCAATTCCATCTACCTTGTTCCCGTGCCCACACTCTTTCGCCTCACTCGCAAGCGCAGAAGATAGTAGGCGAGATACACTTCTATCTGCGCTCGCAAGCTTACGATAGGGGACAACTTCCATCGTTGGAGACTTACACCACCGCGAAAGCGGAGATACGCTGAGGTTTGTCATCACCTTTACCATCATCATCGCTGCGTGTTGATGCTTATCATCCGCAACTACAGAGTTGTATCTGAGCCTGTCTCTTCCGATAAAAACCGAAGCGACTGAGCTCGCAAGAGCGAATGCGTCTTATGGCGCGTTGGAGGTATGTTGTCATATATCGTGCTTCAAGGCGTTTGAGCTTCGTGTTGACTTTCTGAGAATAGTTAAAACGAAGCAAGTAGCGGATGAAAATCAGATGACTGAGCTCGCAAGTGCGAATGCGTTTTATGGCGCGTTGGAGGTATGTATATGCTATCATTGTCATCGATCTTCATGTTGACTTGCTGAGAGAATAGTTAAAACGGAGCAGGTTGCGGATGAGAATCAGGCAACTGAGCTCGCAAGAGCGAACGCGTCTTATGGCGCGCTGGAGGTATGTTATTGTCGTGCCTACTTCAAGGTCGTTGAGCTTCATGTTGACTTGCTGAGAGAATTATATACTTAGTATTTAAGTTAAAAGGAAGCAAGTCTCCCCATAATAACGTAGGCGGACGAAATCGCGCCGCCAATACGTCAATGTTACAGCGCGCTTGATGTATGTTGTTGTCGTACATACTTCAAGGCCTTGGATCTTCATGCTGACTTGCCTGTTTCTCTCAAGAAAAGCTAAAGTGACCAAGCTCACGAGAGCGAATTTATGACACTCAAGCCTTTTATGAACAGCGTACAGCTGTTCTGGGCAATCAAACTTCGGGAGAACTTGTTTGGTGTAGTGGGCCGAGGATCGAGCTTGCTACTGATGATGGGAAGGTGTGTTGTTGAGTGCTGCAAGGTCTTGAATCTTTATGCTGACATATGTAGAGATTAATATCTCCTCTCTTTCACCTGGGGGGGAGGGGGGGGGGGGGGGGGTGTGGAGGTATGTTGGACATCGTGTTGCAAGGCCTTTGGTCTTCATGCTGACATATACGCCTAGATAGACATTAAGACTCCCGGATGGAGAGGTATGTTGTTATCATATTTTGATGTTTTGATCTTGATACTTACATACCTCGAGATTAATAGGGAGCCCATCTAGGGGGGTTAGAAAGGAGAAAAAGAGGAGGAGGAGGGAGTAAGAGATCAGGAAGTGGGTGGCGATGAGGAGGAGCGAGAGGTAGGAGGGTTTTGAGGGAAAGGGGGGGGGGGGGTATGTTGTCCTCGTCCTGTGTTGAAGATTCATATTGCTTACTTATCGTTCAGAGCAGAGGCGATGATGATGACACCGCTGAGCTTGATACTAAGGAGCTTATTGGTGTATGTTGGTGAGAGAAAAAGGTATGGACAAATGGTCTAGACCTCTCTCAAATTTGCAAGCCTTGCACAATCGGGCTTGTGAGGTTTGAGGGGTGGGGAAGGAGAAGGCGAAAGATAAGGAAAAGAAGAAGAAGGCTCCCAAGGAGAGAGGAAGAGGAAAGAAGCAGTAGTAGGAGGAGGCCGGAGGAGTAAAGAATGTGATGTCACTACTATCAATTGAAATCTGAAAACACAGGGCAGAGGGCATGCGGCAAGTGCTCATCGTTTGTGACTGTTCCATGCACTTCTAGATCTTTTCATATCTGCCATCTTTGACATCGTCTTCTTCGCTTCACAACAAACGCTCTTGTAGCGATCTATTTACTTCAACACGGTCTCACGACGTGTTCGCATATTCCCCTCGTCTGCCTTCACACAATGAACACTCCGCTTGGAAATTTCGACCGAGAGATCTGTCGAGGACTTTGGTCTCGGCAAGATAACCAATCCCAACATGATCGAGTCCGAATCCAGTCGTGCCCAGGTCGTCAGAAGTTACCATAGTTGGGTCCCACGATGGCGAAGGTTTGCTACCCCTGAACCATCATCCCGTCGTGCTAGAGTTCCATCATCGAACTCATCATTACTCGACCGAGACAGATGATTCAGAGGTGTTTATCCAAAAGAAGCCTGATGATTTGGATGATAGCGACAAGATGAACTCCGATATCACTGGCAAGTCAAGGTTTGTTACCCCCATCCCGACGTGATGAATATTCATTGAGCTGATCAGAATGACACGCCAGTAGACGTTACCAACCATCGTTGACTGGTGGTGGAATGCGTATGGATACACCGAGTACAATGGAATGTCAGAAATGAGCACCGATTCCACCATGTCCGAAGCTGCGAAACTCGCGCTTATCGGCAGTGAAAAGATGAATTCGCTGCTGTTTTCAAGGTTTGTTACTAATCTCCAATCCCGTCGTGGCAAAGATTCATCGAGCTGATCATTCGTTGAGTAGACTGAGAGAGCAAACGTTGCCATCCACGGTTGATGATGGAAATCATCACTTCCAAGTCCACTTCTGCTGGTGTTGAGGTAAGTTGGTCATCGTTTTGTTTGTACCTTCGTCGGCTTATATGTCTCAGCCTGAAACATATGTACAAAACTTTGGTGGAACATTGCCTGTCTGTTTCGAGGTAAGTTTGCTGTCATCCCTCAATCGGCATCTGCTTACATCGAATAGGTTTGAACTTCAACATCATCAAGGAAGCATTCCCCTCGTTTGTAGTGCATCGGAGGGAAGTGGGACTACTCAAGAGATCTCCCTATTGGAAGAAAATAATGACGGCGGCGGCACACGCGTCAAGGGGTCTGTGAAATGGATTCTTTTTAAATATCTTTGGCAATTGGGTGAGAGAACGCTATGCAAAGGAGGTTGAGGTGGTGATAGGTTCAAGGGTTGGGATGGAGGGGGTAGTCGGGGATAGGGTCAAGGGATTGTGATGGGAGGTTGTAATGGGAGACAGATTTAAGGAGTTGTAAGTGAAGGGGAGGTTGAAGTGAATGGAGACTCAGTGGAAAGTGAGAGAGAAGGAGGAGGAGGAGAGGAAGGACGAAAGGAAGGATGAAGAAGAGATCGCTCTTGGAGGAGTGGGGTCCAAGCACTTAATACTTCATAGAGTATCAATGGGATGGTTCATGATCGAGTTTGGAGTGTATAATACATTTTATGTGAGACGGAGTTGGGATCGTCTAGATATGGAAGAGGGTGCCATCTGGCTTAGTTGCGCGATCCTTGAACATCTCAACAAAGACATCTACTGATTCCTCTCCTGTGAGTAATAGATTGTGACATGATTGTATGCCTCTTTTCCAATTACGCTCTCTCTAACTTATGTAGTATGACAAAACTCTGAGGTTTGGGGTATGCACATTGTGCAAGTAGATGCAAGACGGGAGGAGCGGTGTTTTGTTGAGATGAGCAAGGACTCGAGTTTCTCTGTACCACGGCATTATATCTCATTGAGACCGCGACCTATGTACAAATTACCCACCGGAGACCTGGTGTCGCATACTGCTTTACTGGCATCCTACGCCATCTATGTCAACCGAACATCAAGCGATTGCCACGAGAGTGAGGTGACCCGATCCGCCTGGCCGTGAAAGCAAATCTTCTGTTCCGCCGTATTGACCTCGATTTTCCGAATATACCGAGCTCCATTGGCAGCAACCGTCCTAACAACATTGTTCCTCTGATCAATAGCCACAATCGCCATGGCGTATCGGTTATCCATATACGAAAGTGGCCAATACGTATAGCCTCCCCAGAGAAGCACTGGATACGATGTGTACGGATACGGAGATCCCTCGGCGCACAGCTTGAGCCCCTCCGGTGCTGAAAAGTTGCTTCCATCGGCTGTGCTGACAATTGGGATGCTGACTTTGCACAGCCTTTCAACCTGCTTGCGCACAGCCTTGTAATCCTCCTCTTCCTTGTGCGAAAATCGACATATCTCCCGATGATCGCGGTGCAAGGGTGTTTGCTGCTCGTGCTTGAGCTGCAAAACCGCCGATTGCTTGTCCACTACCTAGGATTCTATAAGTATGGATAACTACTACACATATATGGGCGGTGTGTACGAACCACCTCGTTCAAGAACTTGAACAGTTTTGCACGCCGAACAACAGTCTTCTTGGTCTCGTAGAATGTGGCAATCTCTAGCGAATCGTAATGCTCCCGGAATGCTCCTGATATCTGCGATAAACTCCGAGAATTGGAGACCAGGTCTTGAACCAACTCCTTGCGGACATCCAACGCCGTAAAGATCGAGCCGATAAGCCTGCCGTAGTCCGCGGTCGCACTTCCTCCGTGAGGTGTTGCTAGAAATATTACTCCGCGAGTCACCCGATTGATGATATGCGTCCGCTCTTCTTCTCGGGCCATGTTGAGTGCCTATATCTACGGGTCAAAAATTGAAGAGTAAAAGATGTAGTGTAAGGAAACCCCACAGCTTTGACGACTATACCGCCTAGCGAGTGGCATATGAAGATTATTGGGCGTTCTTTCTCCTCCTACAGTGCTTGTCAGGATCAGGAATGTGCGGGTCTCCACGGATTCGAACCTTTCCCTGCCGGTAATCGACAAGAAGCACCAGCAGCTTCTTAGCAAAGTCGGATATTCCACTGACGACGTCGGAGTTGCGAACATTGGAGTCATAGCCGTAAGTCATGATCCGCGCCTGCGGGAAATGTCCCGGCAGAAAGTCCCGAAGCCACATCACCTCGCCGGATGCCCAAGTGTTATATGCATGGCCGTTGAGTCCATGTATGGCGATTATGCTGTCGACGACACCTATTCAGCACGTATCAAATGCAGGCCTCGGTATTTGGGCTCAGTACTCAACGATATCATCATCATGTCGGGACAGCACCGTCAGGTCCAGGAAGGTATCGTCGATCAGTAGCTGTTCGCCATGGATGTGAACACGGGTTTTGAGGTATTGGTGCGCAGTCTTGGGATCCTTGAATGTCACCGTCGCCGTCATCAAGGAGTCTCCAGATTCGGTGAGTGCCAATGATACGCTGCTCGGAGAAACTCCGAATGTCGATCCCAACTCGTCCGCCGTTGTCTTACCGGGAACCGACCGCACTCGTAACGTTGTAGCCGACATCTTTGTCGGGATGGGGCGGTGCTACTGAATGATGACGAGCTCGAGGGACGCCGAATCGATCAGCCTCATGGATTGCACCGACGGACCAATCAGGCCTGACCACGCTCGTTTGGTGTATGTACTTGTTTCACAAGAAGATGAACTGTTTTGGCAGTTTAGCAACCAAATGGATGCCCACTCGGGAGGTTTGATTCCTCATCTCTCCCATTGGCGTTCCGCTATCGGCGGTCTGAGACTTTTGCTGCATTTTCTTCGGGGATGATTTCCATTTGGCGAGGCAGAGACTGACTGATAATGTTTTGTGAAACGTGAGTTGGGAGAGGTTAGTGGGAGGCACCGCGAGCGGCGCAATTACGGTGGTGGTGGATTTAGTGATGGGCAAGACCTCCGGGATGAAAGTCTCCGGATCTCAGACTTCAAGGCTTCGGTTTTTATCTGGAGCCGGCTTAGCTCATGCCCACCACTACCTTGAAAAACTTTAACAAAGAAATCTACTTGATTCCTGTTCTCATTATATACCTAATGATGCATGAGGTACCCTTGATGCCTGAGCATTCGACGCTCAAGGAAGAAGAGATATCGGTGTCAGAGTCCAGTCGTTTAAGTAGTAACCATATCATACACCGCAAATCCATCCATGTATCGCGCCAAATTCAAAGCCAAAAGCCAAAAACAGCAACAAAACACAAGGTATAAATCCCTCCATCGAAAGAAATATCTACACCGATTAAGAAAACCATTTCATCGTAAGATCTCATAGCTACATATAGCCTCAACATATCCAATCACAAAAAGTAATCTGCTACAGGCTTCTTGGCTGGCATTCCCCTCCCATCCTGTGCCGCCGCCTCAAAAACTCTGTACCGTCTCCCTGGGCCAGCCTTAACGGTTATCCCGCCTCCACCTATACCACCGACAGTGCCGCCTCCGCGCTCACCACTACTTCGTAACACAGCACCATTTTCTTCGTTTAACTCTAGTATCGCCGCCACGTTCCCGCATCTGTAACAGTAGTTTGGCGCGCTCCACACCGTAACGATGGAGGAATCAAACATTTCTTTGAAACCCTCCATAACAAGCTGATGCGCACGGGCAATAAGCGAAAGGTTATTGGCGTGGTTGAAATGCTTTACGATATCCGCGCCAAAAAGGAAGCCGGCTCCACGTGGCGATAGTCCCCAGCCATCAATTTCATCAGGGTCAGACCAGAGAAGGTCACACATGGCTCCTTCGTGGGGAACTTCTTGTTTTCGGTCAAGGAGACGGATCGAGTCAACGCTTGCGATAACGGGAGAGAGACCGCCATGCACACAAAGTATCGCCGCGCCACCTGGCTGAGAAGTACCCTTCGAACTGCCAGATGCGCCAGTGCCCGGTGGTCCTCCCCCAGGAGCCTGATTGACTAGCCCTCCACCCTCCCGTCGGAAGCGATTTATCTCTCCGCTGGTCTGTACAACCTCGAGTTCGCATTCCTCTTCTCCCTCACCCACCGATGGACCTGCACCGATAACGAGTGCACCAAGAGCGAGGTAGTCGAAGACCTCACAGCAGTAGCGCCATACATTTGCGGAGCCATATTTGCGCATGCATTCATCGTAGAAGCCGTAGACAGTGGTAATCTGGCGCGACTCGTGGTTTCCGCGGATCAAAGTGATGCGATCTGGGTAGCGGACTTTAAGGGAGAGAAGGAGGAGGAATGACTCGAGGGAGTAGAAGCCACGGTCTACAAAGTCGCCCATAAAGAGATAGTTGGTGTCCGGGACATCGCCGCCCACCCGGAATAGCTCCATCAGGTCGTGGAATTGCCCATGGATGTCTCCACAGATTGTTACCGGCGCGTCGACGATCTGGACATTGGACTCTTCGATAAGGAGTTCGCGTGCTTTGTAGCAGAGCTCACGGACGGCAGACTCTGGAATGGGCTTGCAGGAACGGAGGAGCTCAATGTAACTAGCATACGAGACGCGTCAGTTGGATTGGGAAGGGAGGGGCGCGTGGTGGGTGAGGTTACCGATCGAGGTCGCTCATGGCGATGCCCGGAAGGAAGGTGAAGATGAGTGCGTGTTCAAAAGATGTGATGGGGGGCTTATGCTAGTTTTCGTGACCGTGAGGGTGTTTTTTTTCGGGATTTGGGGTGTGAGTCGTTGGTGATGATGTTACGTTGGAATGGCGGCGGGGAAGAGCGCAGAGCCGCAACTCTAACCAAACCTCACCTTGCTCACCACAGTTACTTCTCACCCTCTACACCTTTGTGTATATACGTATCTCTTCAATAACCCAGCAAAACGCATACAAATGGACGCCGCCGGCGAGGATCGCGATATCAAATTGCTCCAAGTTTCTGGTGGTCTCTTCGACAATTACTTCACCACCCTTCCACAAGCTCTCCGCACTGATGATGGAGCTATTCGGTATGCTTGCAGCAGGAAGGAAATCGAACGATTGATAGGCCTGGTTTTTACCCTCGCCTTCTCTCTGAATCGTCGAAATTCCTAATCCACGACCTCTAACTAGCTAGAACCCTTCCAAGAATCCCCGCAACTCCTGGATCCCCACCTCCCGCAGTTTCTAACTCCTCTCACTACCGCCTTCACCGCGTATATTTCAAAACCTCTTCTCGCCGATGCCGAAGCCCCACCACGTGGCTACTACACTCTCCCAATATCGCTTGCCAGGATCTTATACACTCTCGTTAAGATCAGGGGTCCAAAAATCATCTCTCGCTTCCTCCCGAACCAGCCGTCTCTCCTCGAAGATGTTACCTCGCTATTTGCGTTCCCTTCTACTGGCGTTAGCGAATCATGGGAGCTGCGTTATATTCTTTTGCTATGGCTCAGTCATCTTCTTCTTGCACCATTCGACCTAAGCACAATTTCTACCGATCCGCCGGCAGGCGTAGTAAGGGATCTATCCATTCTGGACGATATGGGATTGAACAGCGACCGCCTGCCGCATCTTTCAAAGCGTCTACTAGCATTGGGAATATCCTATCTCTCGTCTCCCGGAAACCGAGAAAGCGATGCTGCAGCATTGCTTCTCATACGAATCTCGCTTCGCCGAGATATGAGGGCTCTCGGATCACTGGATGCAATGGTAGATTGGGGTATCCGGGCCATGGAGACGGTTGCGGCTACGGCGGACGCAAGGGCCCTTTTCCTCAAGACTGGCGTTTTGGCAGTGCTGGCCGGCTTTCTTGCGCAGGGAGATTCGGATGCTGTGCAGAAATATGTTCCGCGGATGTTTGAGCTGGTTACTCGACTCCAGGACCAGGACTGCGAGGAGTGGAAATCTGCGGGAGTGCGGAGATTGGGGATGAAGATTTTCCGATGGGTTGCGACGTTAGTTTTGGCTCAGCCAAGAGAGGTGGACTACATCGAAGACATCATTGAACGGTTGCTCAACGCGCTGGGGGACCGGGACACGGCGGTGAGGTTTGGCGCCTCAAAATCGTTGGCAGTAGTGGCGAGGAAGCTAGATCCGGATATGGCTGGAGATGTATTAGAGGCGGTCATGGGTGTCTATGACGAGGATGTATTTTATGATCCGCCGATTAAGAAACCTGGTCAGACACGGAAGAAAATGTTGACCGCGGTTACCCCGGAAAAATGGCACGGAGCTACATTAACGCTTGCAACCTTTCTGAGACAGAGGGCGGTGCGGTCGACTGAAGTTATGGCCAGAGTTACGGAATGTATTGTCGAGGCCCTGAGCTTTGAACAGCGACGTTCAACCTTTGCCGTGGGTGGAAATGTTAGAGACGCGGCATGTTATGCGGCGTGGAGTTTGGCGAGATCTTATACAACGGATGAGCTTCAGGGGGCGGGAGATATAGTGGTTCCAGCGACGCATTTTGAGGAGGGGAGAAAAATTATACAGCTACTTGCTACGGAGCTGGTAGTGGCTGGGTGCATGGATCCGTTGGGAAACGTTCGGCGTGCTGCATCTGCTGCATTACAGGAACTGGTGGGTCGACACTCTGGCTGCGTCATGGAAGGGATACCGCTGGTACAAGCTGTGGATTACAACGCTGTAGCACTGCGGCAAAGATCGGTTATCTCGGTGGCCGCAGAGTCGGTAATCCTGGGAGAAGAGTATTGGAAAGGGGTTGTCTTTGGCCTTGTCGACGGTTGGCGCGGTATCGGAAGCAGTGATGACGATGGACGGAAACTCGCAGCCACAAGTTTGGGCAAGATGGTGAGAGTCAGATATCCCTCCGACGATGATTCCAGCATTAGAAAACGGGGGAAATTTGTTTTCCGGGCTATTATGCAGCGGAATAGAACCGAGGGAATGCAGCACATTGAGATTTATCATGGATGTCTGCGTGCTCTCGCTGAAGTTCTGGACGGTCTGCCTGACGATTGTCTGGATGCCAATGATAAAGCCGCCCTCCACAATGACGTATTTTCGAAACTCAAAGGCCACGAGTTTACCAATCCCGTCATGCGCCCCGAGCTCACCGCAGAAGCTACCTGTCGACTAGTGAGGTCCCTGGCGATCCTCACACCATCTCTTCTGGATCCACAGAGCCACTCTTGGAAGCAATGGACTGCAATCATTGAAGCCTCACTTGATCGCCCCGAAGATTCAGTACTAGATGAAGCTATCCCTGCAGTCAGGGCTCTGTTGGAAAAGGCTTCTGAGAAGAATAGACTCACTCTCGTTGACAGTTGGAGCGATAAGATATCCGCCCTTACATATCGCCGCCGAGGACATATCCTAGCACTAGGAGAAGTACTCGCTGGTATCCCCAACTCTAACCTGGATCTTCAACAAGTCACCGATATCCTCGTGTCAGCTGCCGGACGAACTGGAGAAGTCGAGATTCGTGTTGCCGCGGTCAAAGCTCTTGGTCGGGGAAACATATCCTCCCCGCAAGTGATTGACACAATTCTGGAGAGTCTGGACGATTACGCCGTTGATACACGCGGTGACATTGGTTCCTGGGTGAGAGGTGAAGCCATTACCGCACTACTGTCCCTGTGGCCACAGGTTCCAGAGGAGCTTAAGTGGACCTTCATTTCTAAGCTCGTCCGGCTATCGGTTGAGAAGTTGGATCGGCTCCGACTTCGCGCCGGCGAAGCGCTGCTCGCCATATCGGCTTCTTTCCCGGATGTCAAAGTGCCTCAAGATATGCGCTCACTATCTACCGAAGAGTACTTTTCATCACTCGTACCCATGCTCTCTTTGCAACAATGTAGAGAGGCCTTATTGGAGGGATATGTCACCTCTGCCGGAGCTGGCAGCGATTCAGTTCTGAAGGCCTCTCGCCGCGCACTCATCACTTACCTCGCATCCAGCGCCGACCAGACCGAAATTGCAGCATCCTTACTCAATGTGTTTCGCCAAGCCCTTGCCGCACAGAACGACAGGATCGTCATCCCGCTTTTGGATGTCCTCTCCCTCCTCCTCGATCTACAGCTCCTCCCTGGTGTAGGGAAGAAGGTGTTTGTCCAAACGCAGAAGGCCCACTATAGAACTACGAGTGTACAGAAGTTAGCAGCGGCGATTCGCGTGTATAGAAGCCTTGCGTTGGCGGAGCCAGCGCTGAAAAAGGACGCGGTGACTAAGTTGGTTGGAATGTTGTTGCACCCGTTTCCGAGAATTAGGATGGATGTGAGTGAGGCGGTGTATTTGGTTGCGCTTGAGGGAGGGAACACGGCAGCGGCGAGGGAGTTGGAATTGGTGGATTGGGGGAAAGGGACGAAGGAGTTGAAGGGTGCTGTGGCTACGCTTAGAGAGGGACTATGTTAGGTGTGAGGTATGTAGATATAAGAAATGATGCGTATATCAAGAATCAATGGGGCTTATGACTATAAAATCTCAACAAGTGAGGTGGGACTTTGCGACTGTTCGGGTGATATCTGATGGCCAATGGTGCTGGTATTCAAGCTCTTTGGCATTGGCGAATCTCGCGCAATTGCAAGTAGGGATGTTATGGAATCTAACATCCGAAACGCACGGTGCAGGTTGAACCGTCATGCATATGGGGTAGCTGGGTGGTGAGTCACTGGTGACGCCGACCAACCCGCGAATGCCCCCACTTTGTTATGGCCTATGCGTCAAACGGGTGGATCACATCGAAGATTTTGTGCAGTGCGCGAATATTTGAGGTTTCGAACCGCGCCTCAGTTTCTTAAAACAGAGTTGACCGGGGAGTCCCCTCTCTCACGGTCGCGGATGTCTTTCCTGTTTTCCATGTCAGAAAACATCGTACCGGTGCCGGATGGGGAAACCCGCAATTGTTGTAGTACCTCCACGACCCATAAAAACAGTATCTATTCGTCCACTGACAATCAGTTCGGACTCCTGGAATTGGACTATTGAAGTACCCCTCAGTCACATTAACACCCAAAGGTGCATGATCGATGATTTGACGATGATGCCTGCGTTGTATCTCCAATGCAAGCCCCACTATTATAATGGTTGCAACCACGACGTCGGGCGTTTCATGTGCTCTGCCAAACTGCATCCAAGGACTAACATATATATATCAAACTTCTCTCTGAACGGAGTGTTCTGAGTCGTGCGAACTTGCATCTCCTCAAGCTATCGGATAGTGCTCTTCATAGCCTCATATCTTCCCGCGTCGACATTCCTACAAGACTCGTCGCACCATTCGATACGAAAGATCACATCACCATGCGCAAAAAGCAACGCGAGTGTGTTTTGTGTAGCATCAATTTCAAATCCCGAGATGAATTTTTAAAGCACGTTAAAGCGACTCCAAACCATAGCATCAATGTTTGTGACTGCGATGGCTGCTGTCCATACAATCTTGCGCTTCACTCAAAGGTGTGTATAACCGTATAAACCTCCAGCTTCCCAAAATACCTTATATTAAATATAAACAGAAATCATCTCGATTGTACCGCGCCGATCGACCACCTCCAACTACCGTTCACTGCGAAGGTTGCGCCAAGGTGCTGGTAGTATGTACGGTGGGCATAGACCGACACGTACAAGTGCAATTGCACAAGCGACAAGCCTTTGAGAAAGGTCTTTACTGCGAGACCCGTGCTGAAACGTTCCTTACCTTCAAGGAACGCGACAAACACTTTGCGGACCTTCATGAAGTGAATGCGCCTATTCACTGCATAGACTGCGGGAATGACTTTCCAACTGAGTGTGCTCTGGAGAGCCATGACAAGAATGATCCTTGGCATGGAAAAAACCGACCAGATATCTGTTGCGAACCTTGCCGGGTATCGTTTCGAAGCATTGAAGCCTTGAACAATCACCTAGCGTCAAAGAAGCACAAGACGATCAAATGTTTGGCGAGCTCTTTATGTAAGAAAAGATTCAAGACTCTGGCTGGGATGACGTCACATCTTGAGAGCGGAGCGTGTGTTTCTAGTTGGGACCGCAAGAAGATCGCAAAGTTCCTCCAAAAACACGACACGAAGGCCGTGATTATCGAGGCTGGGGCTGTTCTCGAGAATCAGCTGGAAGGTAGTTCGGTTCGGGCTATGATTGCCGAGCAAGCTCCCCCGGCGCTTGCATCCGATGTCAATGACTTTAGTGATACCGATTCGGATGATACTGTCATACTGACTCCCGCCAATTCTCGATCCGACACTACCTTCACTAATTCGGAAAATGGTGGCGTACCTATACTGACACCATTCGATTCGCCCTTCATGTCACCCAATGCATCCCGTCGCCCAAGCTTCAGCTCTGCCTTGACTCAAAGCTCGGGCATGTCAACCCCTCGCTCCAATGCAGGCTATGGCACCCTGGATGAATGGCTCATTGCAGAAAAAATCTGTCCCAAATGCTCTAGACAGTTCGGCTCGGCGCAAGGACTACAGGCTCATATGTCCTCGACAGCTCACGTTCCTAAGATATACCACTGCCCGGCGTTTTTGTTCTCCACGGAAGTGGTGCCGAAGAAACCGCAGAAATTGTTTAAGACGTTGGGGGGAATGGTTGCGCATATTGAAAGTGGGGCTTGTGAAGGCGGGAAAGAGGCGCTGGGGAAAGCTATTGACTTTTTGAAAGAGCGGTTGGGGGCAATGGGGCTCAGTCAGCACAAGTTGGATTGGGCCAAACAAATTTAGGTGTCATCTCTCAAGGTTGGTGTTTCTGCTGGGTTTGTGTGTGTTCCTTTGATGCTTCGTTTGAGTTGCAACTCATTTGGATTCGGTGCAGTTGAATTCATGAAAGAGAGCGGGGGAATTGGAAGATGGGGGGAGTTGGTGGGAAGGCGCACCTCGTTGGGCTCTGCGAAGGATTTACTAGACACATGCACTTGCTGTTTTTCAGAGGAGAAAATTGGACACCTTTTATCCTGGTAGTATATAAAGTGCCGGATGAGTTAAGCCAATCAAAAAGACGCGTGGTACACTTGATTTCAGTGAGAAAACCAGAACGCCCGCCAGGGCATAAAAGAAGTCGGACAGCGCTAACCCAAACCCTAGGCCCATGTACCAGATGCCTGCTTGCAGCGTTAATTAGCGTCTTAAGAAGTGTTTACATCTCCGATAAGTAGGTACAGGTACGACGCACGCGTTTACATATCTGCCAATTCCAGTGCATAAAATACAGTTGCGCTGTAGGGTCCGGTGAGTGTGGCAAGGGCTAAGGTACCAGTATGTATACGGCGCGTTTAGATATCCGCAGGTTCATCTTGAATTAGGTGTTGACCGGATCGGGTGGTTGGTATGGTGTGAATCGATTGGAATGAATGACTCGAGTACGAAGTTGCATGAAGCAATGGAGTTGTATCTAGGTACTTTGTGTGCAGAATATGCTTCATAAAATGGTGGCGTTGAAAGAAATCTTCAATATAGCTATAGCCAGCGATTTGCCTGGTTCCCAGCCTCTTTTTGCCTCGCTCGTAAGTTCGTAAACGTTAATCAGTCGTCAGCTGACTTCGTAAACTGTGAGATAATAGCTTGTGAGCGATGAAAAATTCTGGAAACGAGAGTAATATGCTGTGGAGGGTGAACATCCTAGTGATTTGAATGCGTGATAAGCTGTTGGATTGATTATGTAGAATACTCTATGGATGAGTGAGCAATGATGAAAGAATATCAGAATTTCGGCTTTTCGATCACTCCCGAGAAAAAATACTGTAATTTTCTTCATTAAAAGGGTTCCGGAATATCGCCATAGGCCTTCAACCGACGCCAATCGAGATTTCTTATACTATCACAAGCACAATCCTGGAGAAGTAGATCTTCGACAGATACTCGACCTATCCTCCTGGTCTTTTTGAGATCGCCTATGGTGGAAATTGACGAGATGCCGGGCCATATGTGATTATCCCGTCTCCCCCTTTCCACACTGGACTGGAATAGGTAGTCAAACCGCACCTACAATGGTAGTTATAGGCGGGCTAAATACAAAATCTAGTATGAGCTGAGATTTCTGACCTATCATAACTCGCGGGTGATTATGTATGATGACTGAGACAGGGATAGCTATGTAGGGACGCGTCAGTAATTGGTTAAGCGCCATGCATGCTTACATATCATCACCTTCAAGCTCGCAATTCTACGGGCACGAGCTTACCTTCAAGCAAGCTATAAGAGCATATGCCTGGCGCTTGCTCTGCACTCCGTTCAACAGTCAGTAAAGCATTCTGAGCCATCCAGTGACCCATTCTCCCATCGCACTATCGGTCGAGACCCCTCAATCCAGCACGTCGACACTGCCTATGCGATACATCGATCAATGACCTGGACCAACGTATCAGACCAAACCATTGACGTCAGTATCTCAGAAACCTCAGCCCCAAAAGTTCGCGCGACACGATGTTACTGGGCTACCTGGAAACATGGGCGCCGTTCCGTATCGATGCACTGGGCCTTGTCACAATGATCGGAGCATCAGAAATTGATGTTGCAGTTGTCCGATTGGTGCGCAACCGGTTTACTGAATGCCTGCCACTTCTGGGTGCCTACATATTCGCCGGGAATAACTTCACAAAACCTATCCCTGGTTTCTTCCTGTACAACATTTCGGATGGAATTGTGGCGACCGATATGACGGGCTGGTTCGCGCGTTGGCTCCTGCCAGAATTTCTCCTACACTTCGGCCATCATCAACATTTCCGTTGCAAAGAAGCCCGTGCCGCTATTGGATGAGGTTGGCACGTACGTTGTGGGTCTCATCTCCGTTGGGCCTATATTGGTACTTGCAGCTCTTATGGGTGATTGGGTCTTGCCAATTGTATCTCGATGGCTGTCTCTATTCTCGTACGTCGAATAATGGTAGGCCAGAATAGAGCGGCGCTGGATCTTGCGACATCAAAAGGTATGCAATCGTCCGATGAGATTGTCAAAACCTTCTGCACCATCCCGACTGGCCAGGCAGTCACCGTCATGGCCCCACGAGGTGTTGTCATCCATTGCCTTCTCACCAACCCGCGTCCACCCAATCCTCCATTGTACAATGCCGTGCGGGCCTTGAGCTGGCTAGGATTCGGCTGCCATGTCATCAGCTTAGGAATGTCTACGCTGTTCAGTCAGATCCTCTCAGTCATTCTCCTTCTTGTGTCCACTGTCCTTGTTGCACGACGAGTCGGCGACGACGAAGAACGAATTGGGACCAGTATGATTCTGAAGCACGAGGAGCCTGGGGGGAAAGATTTTCGTTCCGCTGCATATGCCAGGCTGCAGTTGTCGGAGAAGGAGGAGGACTCGATGGTGGCATGGAATTTGTTTCCGCAGAGGAGCAACGAGAAGTGGTGGAAGTGTTATCGGGAGAGCCAAGCTACTGGGGAATTTTCAGATTGGGATCAAAAACTTGAAAAGGCTTCGAAATTTACTGTACCCGTACAACATAATACTGTATGATCGATTGCGAGAAGTATATATGGATGGTGAGTTGGAAATTGCCGGGAATGTGACTTGAGGGTGTCGGTAGAAATATAGTCTGGGGTTGTGGGGCTGCGTTAGGGTGTCCTTTGTGCGACGGGCAAAGCGGGATATTGGACTTTGATTCTTTTGGATTTCCTTGATGTTAATCAGTATTAATTGTTTCATGGGTTGTGCTTGTTTGGAGGGTTCAAACTTTCTTTATATGTGTCATGGCGGGCTGTGGAATGACGCAGTGAATTGTCTTTTTGGATTAACGAGAACTTTGGAGTGTTGTTGCTAGTTGGCGTCATGATGGGTGCATGAACTTTATGTTGGTTGATAACTAGATTCTCATGGGGCATCAGCAATCCACAAGTCACGTTAGAGAATTCCCGCCGATTTTAGCCAACTAACAGTGTGAGAATTCTCACCCGGATTTTCCCAGAGTCCACTGTCTTTTAGTTACTGCACGAAGCCGACAGCCCTACGTACGGCGAAATGCATATTAGCGAGAGCGCACAGACCACACCTTAAACCAACACCGCTGAAAATGCTGCTAAGTGAGTGTAAATTGAATCACTGCGGACAATATGCAGTGTTCCGGAAAGACCGGGATTGCATCTAGCTGGTCGCAAGACTGACCCAGGCTCTGGGTGGTTGCTTATGGAACTGGCTGATTTAAGGCCAGACTGTTGGCTGAACCTGGTCTGAACCTACAACCAGAGTCTGATTTCTGGCCGGTCAGCTAGAATAATCCATTGCCATTAGGACTGGACTGACCCTCACCGAACCCTGGGAACGCAGATATAAATTAAACAAATAGCCTTAACTATCGATTGGGGACGATCACAACGAAACACCGTTGCCGTTGCATATAGTTGTTTGGAAAGTGAGTACGCTTAAGCAGTGGATGCACCTCAGCTGAGTAGTCGCTCCGGGCCCGGGATATGATATGAGGGTCATAGGTGTTGCGACGTTGTGTTGGAATGTTCTAATCATGATAGTTGAGGATATACTCTATAATATGATGCAATTGTCAGATCAAGTTAGCGTGATTTATAAGTGGGAATAGGCGACTCGTGTTGGCAATGTTCAAATTTCCCGTTGAAAAATCGGCGTGGGCCGCATCCCAAATTCTCTCACAGAAGCATCGTAATACGGCCGAAGGAATAGTCGGACCACAATATTAATGTGTTCATCCGTGCTGCGCCTTGCGCCGTATGTACACTGGGGATTTGTGTAGCTGAATTCCGCTTTTCAGCCCATCACCATATCAATAGTTAAGGGATAAAAGCAAGTGCTGTTTTGGGTTTTGATGTGACTGCCTCTACAGTAACAAAAACTCCCTCTCACCGTCACCCTCAGCTAACATGAGGAAGATCAGAATTTTGAAATCACGAGACGAACTGAACATGAGGCAAGGTATATTCTCCTTTGTTGCTGTGTAACATGATATGCACCGTCTTATAGGTTGTGATAAACTGCAGGGCTGAAAGTTTATCCTATTCTTAGTTTCAGCTTGTCCCCCGTTCTAATGCCTTATTGGAGGAGACTTGATATGAATCGCCCCCCGTGCTCGGTGGCTGTGGTATCACAAGCGAGCATTCGGCGAAGAAAAAGCAAATACATGTCGGCTACGCTCAAAGATTGGCACGGCACGCCGTTATGCGGGCGCCAATAAAGACCGTGGGAACGAGAACTGACTGGTAAAGAAAACTTATGCGTGCCATCCATATGCTTTGGATGCCCCGAAAAAGGCGGATTAGATGCCCATTGGTTGCTCCTTACAAGGTGTCCCCTTATCAGGGTGGATGCGAAAGCCAGCAGGGGATGCCTTAAACACAGACGTTCCCCGACTGTCAGATATCTTCAGTTCAGAGCAATTCAATCACGTCAACCGTCAGATGAAACAGGAAAATCTTAACGTCAACTGATGGTAGCGAGATACAACGCTGCTTTTCGAAAACAGAGATGGGTTATACTCCCGTACTTGCACTGGTAGTCCCATCAATATTCCATCAGTTTCGTTCACTGTGTCTGATATCTCTCAATAGGCCGTCTTCTGGACCCTATATTCGTGGGCTATAATATTGGTAGCCTTACGAATCCGCCTCCGCAAAGTTCTCCTAAGACAAAATTTACAAATCAGCGACTACTGCATTCTCGGAAGTCTCCTGTTCGCCATGGCCCATGGTTGCTCGTGCACTTGGATGATCGCAATGAAGTTGAGAAGTCATCGCGGGCTTGCTTATACGGCTGGTTACCCAGAGATTGAGGTGGCTATTCATATGGGATTCAAGCGTGTTGAGAAGTATCTGAAGGCTCGTTTAAACCCCATTTCGGCCTGTGCATATATAAAGCTAACTAGTGTCCTTTCTGCAGGTGGCCTATGCAGGCACATTAATCTACATCTGCTCGATCTATCTGTCAAAAGCAGCGTTTCTAGCGTTCTATTACACCATGTACACAAGGTTTTCAAAGAACATGAAAGCAGCACTACATGGTGTCACCGCCTTCACAGTCTGTTCGTTTCTCGCAAATATGCTCCTCAATCTTCTGTGGTGCCTTCCGCTGAACAGGAACTGGTAACTATTCCCAAGATGTTCACCCTCAACCATCTATAACTATCGACTAATGCGTTAGTGTTCCCTGAATAGGACATTCGATCGACATCCAAAATGTCCAGCGGCTGTAGGCCTGCCTTCGCTTGTAACCGGCACGGCCTCAAATATAATTACCGACCTTCTTCTGATGATTATTCCGCTCGCCCTCCTCAGGTCACTCATGTTAGGAAAACGTGAATATATCGGGATTGCATTCGTCGTATTTCTCGGTGGCGTTTGCATTATTTCGGCCGCTATCAGGTTCTGTGGATACTATTCGATTATGATTACCAAACAATCGCAAATGACGCAGATATCAATAGATGGGTTAATTCTGTGGGGGAATGTCGACATTGCTGTGTCTCTGATTGCTGTTTGTCTACCTGCTTTCAGGGTGCTGCTGAGAAATGGCAGGAGTACTTCGATAACGGAGAGGAGTTTGAGCATGCGGAATAACAGTATTGTGTGTAGAGGGAGGGGTTCTTGTGCGGACGATATGGAGAGTCAAGTTGAACTTAGACGAATGGAAATGGAGGGGTGTGAAAGGTCGGTTGTATGAGGATTCCGCGCGAGGGGTTGGCTTTGGAAATAGTTGAGATCATTGGAACTTTCTGAACTTGTTTGCAAAAAAGTGTTATCTCGGTCGGGTGAAGAGTGTTAGTTTTTGACTCTCAAATCATGGCCGCCATACTTTCGATAAAGTCACAACCCACTAGAGAATATGGCGCAAGTTTGGGCGGCCAACTACGGGGGAGTATTCCATCAACTTTAATTTTGATGAGCCTTTTTGAGACAAACGCGGGTACATAAATACAGTAACCTCTGCGGAAGTGACGAGAGCATTAGCCTCCTTAATTGTTATCGACCCGCGTGGGTATATTCGCGAACACGCAGGATCCGGAGACGTACCTCATACTGTATCAACAGATGAGATATTTGAGTTGATCCGCTAATACAGACACGGTAATTTGTCACTTGGACGGCGGACTCTGAGCAGTATATTTTTTTCACGTTTCGCTCCACCGCGGTACCCTCGGATCCCTCAGGCTCTTCGTTCGCGATCGTCACCAGCTACTCCCCTTTCTCATACCCATAAAAATTAACCTGCCGAACAAAATTTAACTCCCTCCTCGAGCTTGTGCTAAATATTGCTCCTTCACAACACAGCCATTTTGATCATTGCAAACCCTCCTCTGGATAAGTCGGCCTAAGTTCTGGAGCGCAGCGGCGACGGGGATGATACAATCTGTGGGCCCGGGTATCTTAATCTTTTCTCCGATTGAGGTCTTTCTCTGACTTCAAATTCAGAACTAAATTTAAATCCCCCCTCAGTCTCCCAGTGCTTCTTCCTGAGCTCGACAACATCCTAATAAATGTCAGCATATTCGCACGTGTTTCTCAGCGTCAGTGCTTATACCATCAAAACGGATTTCATACGGCTATTAAGACTTTCATTCTCTATCAGTGCCTCGATCCGAGTGAAGTATGAGTCGATGATTGGCTTGCTCCTTCCCGAAGCATCGAGCTTGCTGCCTACCATCCCGATTAAGATGGATAAGCCGACAACTGCCACGTCCTCAGGAACATCATCGAATTCCAGGAGCTTCTTAATGCAACTGTGCATTATGCGCTCCGTGAGCATACCAACCAAGAAAAGTTCGCCCTGAAACCGGATAACGCCGAGATACCGGCGGTAAGCCATAGGGGCGGAGCTTTCGTCCGACAACTTTGTCAATATTTGCGCCGGTTCGGATGGTCCCGGCTTGAGATCGGGACCAGTTGAGTTCAGTCCATCAGCGAGGTCACCCTGGACTGGACTAGACTCGGACGGTTCTAACCTTGACTGTTGATTAACTAGATTTTTGGTGGACGGTCCCGGCCTGGGGTAGGGCTGAGTGTAGTCCAGTTCATTAAGAAGGCTGAACATGTCGGTGTACCGGTCCACCTCTGTACGGGTGCAAATACTGGACTTTGATTCTTCGTATCTGCGGCCCTGGGAGTCGCGCGTCTGGTTGATCTTCCTGCCTTGCTCAAACGATTTCTGGCATTTGTCGAGGAGATATCTGCGGACAAGGTTGCCGCTGGTAATAATGCCGGGGAAAGATTCGTCCTTGATGCTCGGATTCACCAGTTGCATCATGCGCTTGCAGATTTTGGCACACAACGACGCGCACTCCACAGACTCCATGATCGCCTTTTCGAAGGTTTGGTGCGTCACGGTTCGCAATGTGGTAGCGTTAGACTCGTTCTTTGATTGGCTGCTAATTTCTAGAAGCTCGTCGGCGATTTTCTCGAAGTTCTCGGATGTCATCGTACTCAGACAGGCATCGACTTTGCTGCGTATCGTCGCCTGCGACATCCAGTTCTCATCTGCATACAAGGGATAATCTTCTAATTCATCCGCCCAAAGATCGTTGTCAGGTTCTGAGTTTGACTGCACAACACTGAACGTGTTCAAAACACCTTTCTGCCTTGAGAATGGTCCAGAATATCGAGGGCCCATCATGGATGGTCTACCGGGATTGGTTTCACCAATTATTTCCTGTATCCTCTGGTCCCAGTCGACCGATACTTTCCAGGTGCATATAGTCTGGAACTGCATAAGGAACTCGTTGTCGTACTTGAACGGGGCGACGTCCGCAAACGGGTTGAGAGTAGGGCATGTCGATTGAATTCCTCCAGGATACTGAAGGGCTTCCAGGTTCTGAATGGGTTGTGCCGCTCGAAGTAAGGAAAGGTGTATCGAAGGTGTATCGGGTTTGGATTCCGTTGTCAACTGAAGCTGAGGATTGAGGGCAGGGGGCGCAGCGGGAATCAGGCGCACAGTCTCCTGGCGTCGCTGGGCGTCAAAGACTAGTGTGCTCCAAGTCGACATTGTAAATGCAAGCTCAAGTTTCTGGTCCTTTGATGCCCGCGTAGAAGGAAGGAGGTTCGAGGTAAGGTATATATAAAGATGACAGCAAGATGCAATATAAGCTGCTGGCACCTTTGAGCCGCAGCAGCTACCCCGCACAAGGCACCAGTTGCTTGGTATGTACTCACTTCTTCAATCATCCATTTCTTTCTCTCCATATCGGCGGGTTTTCGGACTGCTGCACCCCAGCCACAAATACTCGTGGCTTCCCTCCGTTTAACCTGAGAATGGTACTTTGGTAGAGAATACCGCGAGAATGAATGGTGTTTTGGGGGGTAGGTGGTAGGAATGGAGCTCAATGGTCAAGTTAAGCAGTGATATGTACCTATGACGGTGCGGATCCGCAGCTGTAGCGGCTCAAAGTTGCAGCTACCAATAAGCTTTGAGGTACCAGTTTGGATGATTGTGCATGTTACTTTATTCCTACATGCACAGACTGCAGAAATGATGATGTGTACCGGAAAAAATACCGCGATAGATCTAGACTATGACTCTTGAAAATGCATGCGTATAATTTCATTTGGAACCGCATCTATTCCCGCTTCTCCCAATATTACTTATCATATCCTCCCCAATATCGCTCCCCGCTTCCTTAATTATGAGTCAAAACAGCTGGATGATCCCAATGCTGCAAGTCTCCACCTAGGATCGTAGAAAAACCTCAACACCTACTGTACCGAGAGTCAGGGTTCGTACGAGATTCGATAATTTCCGATATTGAATGCCCAAAAGTGAACTAAATCCACAATAAAATCTCTTCGGACAGACCCTCCGTAACATGTGACGTACGAACCTTGACGCTAGGTACAGTGCTACTTACTTAAGTATATTTTTTAATACAATCTGCCAAAAGGTGCATCATTCAGCTCACCAAATCTCTCTAGAGTTTTCTGGGGGCTGTTGTTGACTACTTACATACTTATGTACCTACTTGGGTAGGTGCGTATGTGATGAGGCGGTACTTAAGACCAGATGTTGAGAAATATTTGAGATTTGGGCATCCAGAGCGATATACCGTATTTATTCACTTATCAGGTACACCCCTAATCTGATTAGCGTCTATTGTATTACCATTAATGGTTGAGAGCACGTACCCTACCTGAATGCCAAGCCAAAATATTCGCTTTAATTTTTTGAGACAATACCATAACACCTTCAGACAATAAAATGGAGCCAAATAAGTAATGTGTAAGGGTTAGATAAATTCTTATTTAAAACCATGCAGAGTGATTGACAGTTCATGGACTTATTTTTGTTTGAAGTTCTCAGGAGATTTCATGGGGTGCAAAAATTGGCTTGGTATTCGAGTAACGTACGCATCCGAATAGGGTACGTCCTCTCTAATTTATTGGAAATTAAAATGCGCACAGACCACGCCAAGGTCTTGTTTCGGGAATGTCACCTGTCATATACGGTAATTATTATACGCTAACTGTATTTGGGATGTACCTCTTAAGTGAATAAATAGTCTCGGACGTTTTCTTTTTTCGCTACGCGGGCTTCTGCGCTTGCGAAAAAGGGTCACGAGGCTAGTGAATAAATACGGTATAGTAGTCTTCCTAAAAAAACCGAAGTCGCGACGTCGGACTTAGCAGCAGAGGCGAACGAGCTTGCAAGTGAGCCTCTGTTGGCTGGGCACGAGACAAGCAATCATATCCATTGTCATTTTTTTCTTATGGTACTCATGTGGCCGAAAAGTCCCCGGGTCACGTGGTTACAGGGTTAGGGGTACATTGGAATTTGCTGCTGAATAGTCAACCCGAAACCAGCGTATCAACTGTGACGAGTCTGCCAACTGTCCATGAGTCTTGAGTAAGACCAGAAATCACTGGGGATATCATCTAGTTCAAGTTTCCTATACATTACCACAGCTTCTCGCAGATGCACCCCTAACCCTTAGACTACGTGACCCGGGACTTTTCGGCCACATGAGTAAGTTGGGGCAAGAACTCACTTAAGTACTTGCGTGCCTCGCCTTCGCTCGCTAGTGCTGCTTTTTGTTTCACTGCTTCTCACAGTAAGCTCTTCTTCACCCGACAACATCACGACCCATAGTCGTCCTGCGACCTTCAAAGTTGTAACGGCCGGCGAGTACGATCTCTTTCGACGTCATTGTCTGTACAGGATTCCCACAATCATCTATTGCTGTTTGGTGAGCAAGGCGAATGCTTACAACAACACAAAGACTCTTTAAGGGAACGACGATTTGAGAGAACGACTCCCGTGTCCGATCTCAACGAGCACAGAATTCCCACCCTCCTGTTTGGTGACCAAGGCGAATGCTTACAACAACAATAGAGTCATGGAAAATGACATGATTAAAGTCTTAAGAGATGCTCAGCGGGCCGCTGCCTGGTTATGAAGCAGCATGCATATATCCGTTTATCGATGGCATTAAAAGACGGACTCAATGCAGTACATCCCCTTCTCTCTAACGTCGGGAGCCGTAGTGTCTATTGTCGCCATTACAGAGCAGGTTAAAGGAACCAGATGGTTCCGGCGATACGCGTCTGAATGCTCTTTCGAAACCATAAAAGAGCTTCGGCACATCATGGCCCATGCGCCCGAAAGGGTGGATAAAGAAATGCCGAATAGCTGTTCAAAAACAATAGAGAGTCCTTAACTTGCAGCGATAATACAGGAGGGTACGGCCTTCTCCAAACTTCGTCTGGAGAAGGCCGTCCAAGACTTAGGAATTTCGCAAGACCTCCGAGCTTGTTTTCGAGTTTCGGTCATTTGGCTTTGTTGGGTGGGGTTTTGTTTGTTTTGGCCCGTCATTCGTTTCTCATTGGGTATCGTATTTGCAGCGGGGGCTTGTTATCTTCAGCGGGAGGCAGTTGTAGGAGGTTGGGTTACGAGGCATAGGGCAGGGCAAGGCATGCTAGTTTGATGACCTCCAGCCTCCGAGCCATGCAATCAATTAGTCTTCCCGCGGACCGTCACCTCTCAGATTTGTGAATAAATACATATATGTTTCAACCACATAGGTATGTAGTCTGTCATCCGGCTTTTTTTTCGCTGGGAAAAAAAGCCGGATGACAGACTACCAACCACAGTGTCAAGTGATTAAGAAATCTCTTCCTCACAAGAAAAACTGCCAACTTTTTTACTAAGCTTTATTTACTACTACAAGTCTAACCATGAGCTATTACCATTATTCACCCGTTAACTCTACTCTACCGGTACCCCATTTCCTTTTCTCTCCCAATGCGACCTCCTTAAGGCCGGGGAACATTCAGCGCATACTTATCCGGACCCCCTTTATTTCCATGCGGCCAATAGTGGCAAACCACATTCCTGCCACTACCAGCTCCGGCACGAGCAATTTCCCCAGGGCAATGGACCTCAGCGCATCCAAGTTTCTGAGTATCCTTCCAAACCATCTGCGTGAAATGTCCAGTCGCAGGTGAGAACCCCGGTGCATCGAAATTGTAGTGCTTTCTCTCCTCCGAACCCCAGCGCGGGCAGACGTCTTTCTCGCAGTGGAGGTTAGCGGCGAGGTTCTCACCGTACGGACCACCCTGTGTATACAGCGTTAGTGCAGGAAGTGGACGGAATAAGAGATAGTGTATATACATACACTGTGAACGAAATCGCATTTTTGCGCGTGTGCGCGTGCCGAGTCCTCGAGTGCCGTGTCCCAGATAAGCTGTAAAATATGTCAGCAGCTATGGTTGGTTGGGTCCGGAGGAGAGGGGGGAGTGTACGGGGGGCACGTGGTGCTGGGCGCGCAGAAGATTGTGGTCCCGGAGCATGACCTCGTTGAAGTCGGGGCAGAGGGTGCTGTCTGCAGCCACAAGAAAGAAGGGGAGGGAGAGGAAAAACATTTTATTGAGGGTGAGATTTCTGGTGTGATGGATGGGTTTGCTTCTGGGGAGAAGGGTGTAGCTTTATAGATGTTCTGGCGCCCATCGTTGGGCCGTTGATTGGGAGCTCAACAATTCCATGAAGTGGATCGTGAGTGTCCTCAATTTTCTGAACTCTGAATATAAGGTTAAACACCACGTATACAAAGCTTATATCTGGCAGCAACTCAACAGTAGCTATAGGACTCTTCTCTACATACTTAAGAACTGTACTCAATTAGTCATGGATCAAGTACATGATTTAGAGAACAGGATAGCTTCGTTTTTGTTTTGTTGGTCCAGCTGTTTTTTGGTCAGTTGAGGTTTTACGGTATTTTCACGGAATTTCCAATAGTGGAAAAGCTCTACTGCTTACTCCAGAACATAAATACTCCCACAAAACTTATGCTATACCAAAAACTTAGATAAATAAGCTTTATTATAACCATAAGTTTAGTTTGTTGGTATATATCCAGAAGACGGCGGAAGTGTCACCAGTATTGCAATTGATGCTTTCCAACAATGGGGGCAGGGTGAAAGTTACAACAGCTTTCGCATGATATTGATCTCTGCCACCATATGCGCGGTGAGGTGTCCGGGAATATGTATCCGGACTTCCCAGCGTCGGCGAAAGTAAGAACTTTTCTCCGTGGATTTCCACGCCTAGGTACATACGTATACTCTCTCAACAACAGGTTACGGATTTTCAACTACGACTGACTCAACGAGCTCGGCGTAAACAGAAGAACAAAAGAAAATACAGGTTTTGAGGCTAATAGGCGGTGTTTACAGCACCAATTGAGTACTACAGGTTTTGAACCTGCGGCCGAGCGTTTCTAGCGCAGTGTCCTAGATGTGTCTGGCGTTTACAGCACCATACCTACTCTTCCGACCGAGCTAGCCGATCAGTTTTTGTACGTACGATGGTTTTATGGGAACTTACTTTATCAATGGTTGGGCTAGGCGACCAGCTTTGTCATGGTCCTGTAAACGAGTAACATGCTTCACTCAAACTGGGATGAGTCCATCCATCGACAGCACAAAGTGCTCTTTGGCGTCTAAATGTTTCAGTAAGCAATACGTGTGTACGCAACGAGGCGAATTCTACGGACAAAAACATATATGGATAATCAGAGCAGGTTTGAAGCCTGATAGCTGGTGTTTATAGCACTGCGGATTTCGAACCTGCATCCTGGCGCTTCTAGCACCATACCCGCCTGTTGGACCAAGCGATTAGTTCTTGAATCTCCGGCGTTATGAGCCACCATCACCTAGACAGCATACTTTTCTTGTACAGATCTAAAAACCGAACCCCCTGGAATGTTCATAGCCTTATGTCCCCCCTATCGTGGGCTTCGCGTGGAAGAGCAAAAGAGTGATCGCTGCTGGTTTTAAGCCTGCGGACTTTAGTGTTTTCAACAGCAATTGAGAACTGCAGGTTTCGAACCTGCATTTCGTGTTTCCAGCACCATGCCATACTTGTCAGACTAAGCGCCTGTCAGTTCTTATATCTTCGGCGATTTTAGCCATCACCATAGCTAGAAGATACAGAATTTGATTTGCGGACGCTACTCGCTTTATGTGGCTAGTCACCGCGGGGAGGCCTATGGCTGGTGACTACAAAACTTCTGACTGGCTGGCGGGATGACAAAAGAATAAAAAGAGTGGCATCTGCAGATTTGGAGCCTGTGGAGTCGGTGTTTTTAGCACCAATTGAGCATGTTTGCGGCACTATGTTGACGTCGCGCCTGTCAGACTAAGCTGTCAGTCCCTGTGACTCCAGTGTTTTTAGCCACCATCATATAGAATACATATCTAGCTAGCACAGAAATCAATTTGCGGGGTTCTACATGCCGTCAGCGGCCGGCAGGTACATACAAAATGGCAAGGTCCACGGCCATCCTGAGTGCCAAAGAAGAGCAAAAGAGCCACCTCGCAGATTTGAAGCCTGCGAATTTGAGTGTTTTCAGCATCAACCGAGCGCTGCAGGTTTCGAACCCACTTTTGCAATTGGTGTTTCCAGCACCGTGCCAAACCTCTCAGACTAAGCCGTCAGATCTTGCAATTCTAGTGTATATAGCCATGATCATCACAGCTAATGTAGGAATCAATCCGTGGGCTATCCATAATGCCGCTCACTGGCTATGGCGTAATCTGCACCGCAGAATCCTGTCCATACACGGCCCATAGAACTGATACGCGCTAGCGGCCTGGCGGGTATGGGAACTTTTTCCGCCAAAATACCCCGTCGCACGACCCCGTACCTCGTGTCTGTGGACAAAGTCTGAATTTTAAAATTTGTCCAGTTATCACTCTTAAAACAAGATTTTATCCACAGAGTCATGGGACAGGGTATGAGGTCGTGGGATGGGGCTGTTTTTTTGAAGTTGACAGACTACAACCAGGTGGATAAAGTCTGATTTTACCAGTGGTACCCAGCTAAAATCTGAAATTCAGACTTTATTCACAAGGTGGTAAGATGGAGTACAGGGTCTGGTACAGAGAACGACCCAGTGCTGAAGGCTATGCACAAAAACCACAGGGCTGTACCTCTTCTCACGACCCTGTGACACGACCCTGTACCCCATCCCACAACCAGTGGATAAAATTTAGTGGCAACTGTACAAAGTTTAAAATTCAGACTTTGTCCACGGACACGGGGTATTTTGGCGGAAAAACGCTGCCATAGGTAGGGGTATCCATCACATGGCCGGCGGCTACAAAATGAAGAATTGGCGAGGGGAAAGGAGGAGAGTAAAAAGAGTAGCTTCTGCAGGTTTGGAACATGTGTTTTTAACACTAATTGAGCATTGTAGGGTTTGGAGCCCGCGAAGTCGGTGTTTTAGCACTAACGTTTGGTACTGATCATAAGCACTGCGAGTTTCGAACCCGCCTTGGTGTTCCCAGCACCATGCCCTAGCTGTCAGACTAAACTGTCAGTTCTTGTAAATCCAGCGTTTTTAGCCATAATCTTGTAATTTGCGTGTATGCATAAAGTAGTACTGAAATCACTTCATGGATGGTCCATGGCGCTATTCGCCGTTAGACGCTGGATGGTAAAAATGGGCGGGACCCGCGGCCAGGGCAAAAGAAGAGCAAAAGAAGATCTTGGCAGGTTTTAAGCTTGCGAAGTTGATGTTTTTAGCACTGATTGAGTACTGCCGGTTTCGAAGCCGCATTTGGTGTTTCTCACACCATCACTACCTGTCAGATTAAGCGGCCAGTTCTTGCAACTCCTATATTTTTAGCCATCATCATGTATAACGAACTTCCGCAGGTACTCGTACAGAAATCAATCTGTAGATGGCGGCCGATGACACCATGGCCATGACACCACTCGCCGTCAGTGACTGGTTGATAGCAACGTAGAAAAGGCCAAGACCCACGGCCGGTACCAAAGTAGAACAAAAGATTCATCTTACAGGTTTTGAGCCTGCGCACTTAAGCAGTATCTATTTTCAATATCAATTGAGCACTGCGGGTTTCGAACCCACATTTTGATGTTTCTACCACCATGCCAGCCTGTCAGACTAAGCTATCAGTTCTTGAATTTGCGGCGTTTTTAACCATCATCGTAGGTAGTACAGACATCTCCCACGGACGGCCTATAGCGCTGTTAGTACTCGATGTCTGCAGCCAACCAAGGGTATCCACCGCGTGGCCGGCGACTACAAAAAATCTTCCTAGCAGGATAACCGAAGAGCAAAAGAGTGATCGCTGCAGGTTTGAAGCCTGCGAACTCGGTGTTTTCAGCACAAGTCGAGTGTTGCAGGTTTCGAACCCGAATTTGGTGTTTCTAGCACTTATCAGACTAGCTAAGCTGTCAGTTCTTGTATGTATCTCTGGTGTTTTTAGCTGTCATTGGCGGACTGTAGAGTATTTCTATTTATAATAAAGCCATGGATTGCCCAGCGCAATCCGTCACCACGGCAAAAGAAGTTTGAAGAGCAAAACAGCGATTTTTTCAGGTTTCAAACCTGCGAAGTTGATGTTTTCAGCCCCAATTGAGCACTGCATGTTTCGAACCAGATGCGGTTGTTTCCAGCACCATGCACCACACCAGTCAAACTAAGCCACCAGTTCTTGAAAATACGTCGTTGTAGGCTGTTACCATGTAGATTAGATATATATATAGTACGGAAATTAATCCGTGGATGGCCCAGCAGAATCCGCGGCCAGGGCAAAAGAACAGCAAAAGATAGAATTTTGCAGGTTTCAAGCCTGCGGACTTGGTGTTTATAGCACCATTGCAGGTTTCGAACTCCTCATGGTATTTCTTGCACCATGTAACGCCTGCCAGACTAAGCTGTCAGAACTTGTACTGTACATATCTCCGTCGTTCTTTGTCATCATCAGGTAGATTTAATGGCGAGCTACTGGTAGACCGGAAAAATCAATCCACGAACGACCCATGGCATTGCTCGTCGTCAGCGGCCGGCTGGTAGCTATGTAGAAAGAGGACAGGATCTAAGAAAGAACAAAAAAAGTACCATTGCAGGGTTCAAGCCTGCGAACACGGTGTTTTCAACACAAATTGTGGGCGGCGGGTTTCGAACCCACCCTGGTACTTCCAGTGCCATGTCCTAATACCTGTCAATCGAGCTGCAGGTTTCGAACCCGCACTGGTGTTTTTTGCACCATGCTCAGCTAGCTAAGCTAGGAGGTTACTTGTTGTATATATGTTGAATTCATTCATTGTTATGCGCATGCGAAGTTTCTAGTACACAATAGAGAGCTGTCCTTGACGGTAACTAAAGCAGACCGTTTACTCAGGGGGGCAATCTGTTGCAAGTCTATCCAGGACGCAAAAGGTCCCTAGTAGTGAACCGAAAGCGTTATGGACAGTGTCGGATGATGGATCACGGCGGATGTGTGGTTGCAATTGGATTGGGTGTTCTAGGATTAGTAGTATCGGAGGTGGAGATGTTGCGGTAGGAGTAATTGAAAACACTGTACATGTGTGTGTATTGTTGAGTGGGAAGGGATGGGGTAAGCAAAGGCATATCGGGCAGCCTTGTCAGGGGATATTGTGTGTATTAGGGTCCGTCTGAGGTATATGCTAGAAGTTATCATGACGAACACTCAGAAATCACATTCACCATATCAAAACATGCTACCAAATCTTTTATAAATAGTCATAAACCCCGCGAAGAAACAACAATAGCAAGACGGTAAATACTCCAATCAATCAATCGATATAGCCAAGTTTTCAATTCCAAACCAATGCAAACACGAAAACGAAACACTGAAAAAATACAACCGCATATATCGCTCGTAACGTCGGATTAATGAATCCGCTTGATCCGGTTATGCGTAAGAGCAATCTGGTCGTCGACGTTGTCGCTCTGTTTTTAAAACTTTAGTCACAGTCCCTGTTTAATACCACACAACCCATGCGGCAATGAGAGTGAAAGGAGCTGAGCGTTTTGGGAGCACGAGGAAAAAACTCACCTTCTGCATGATCTTATTAATCTGCTTGTTCTGCCTATCCACCTCCTGTCCGGTTGCCATCGCAAGACCCTTAAGTCTCGCCGTAACCCCGCTCAACTGATCAAGGTTGTTGTGGATCTCATTCTCCTTCTCCTCATCGCTTTCGTGGGCCTCAAACTGGTACTTGCTCTTCTCAGCCATACTCAACTTTGTACGTCCGCCGAATGCTGGCCTTGCAGCAGTCTCGTTGAGGGCCTTTCCAACTGCATCTTTGCCTTCATATCCGAACTGACGCGTGCGCTCGCGTTCCTCACGCTCCGATTGGTGTCTATCCAGGATCTTGCGTTCCTCCGCCTCCGCACGGGATTTTGACTTCATCGGGTTCTTCATGTGAATGGCGAACATGCTTCCATTGAGGGTTTTGAGTTCGCGCGCCTTTTCTTCGGCAACACGGTTGTGTGCAGTTGCAACGTCTAGGTTCTTTTCTGTGTTGTAGAGACGCTCACCTTGGGTTCCGAGGCGGGCGAGTGTGTTACGACCGGTTTCTTCGGCTTGCGCGGCGATACGGAGCGCATTGCGGGTCGACGATACGGATTCTTGCTTCGTGAACCGGATCTGCTGCTTTACCGACTCGACATCTTCTTCCTCTTCCTCTTCGGCCGTGAGGACCCGGTCCTGCCCGTATCCACTCTGTCCGTAGCTGCTACCGCCGGCAGGTTGAGAGTATCCATCGGGCCGACCGTAGCCTCCGCTGTTGTCACTACCGTAGCTTCCACCGGGAGGTGGGCGTTGCTGCTGTGATTGTTGCTGAGGTTGACGCCCGGAGAATAACGCGTCGCGGTTACGGTCGAGGGTACTAGTTGATTCGGCTCCGTAACCTCCGTATCCACCTTGCGATGGAGGTGGTTGTTGCTGCGATTGGTAGGGTGGAGGTGGTGCTGCATATGGGTTCTGGGTTGCAGCTGGAGCTTCTTTTCCACCCCGGGATCCGAAGAGTTGAGATCGCGCGGCCGCGTCTTGTTCGTCTTTTCGCTCTTTGTCTTTTTTGCTGAAGAAGCCCATTGTGGATAGGGATTTGTGTGAGGGGTTTGGTGGAGAGAGAAGGGTGGGAAGAGGGATGAAGAGGTGTTGACGGTGGGTAAGAGAGCTGAAGGTTGACTGTGTTAGGGGGCGGGGCATGTACGGAGGCGTCAGCGTCGGGCTAAGCCAGAAGTGTGCGGCGTCTTGCCACAGATGGTAGGTTTAAAGATGCTTGGCAGCTGAGACATGCCATTTGGGGTGATTGTCGAGATAACTTTTCTCGTACCCAGCCTTAACAATATGCGACTGGAAGCGCAACATCAACAATT
The DNA here is from genome assembly GCA_014904905.1 of Wilcoxina mikolae CBS 423.85. Lineage (NCBI taxonomy): Eukaryota > Fungi > Ascomycota > Pezizomycetes > Pezizales > Pyronemataceae > Wilcoxina > Wilcoxina mikolae. Next base: position 64,696 of record MU122163.1, on the reverse strand, counting down.
AGCTGACCCCCGCACCTAATGATCATATCCGATACAAAACAGGTAGATCTCCTGAATATCGGGGTGTGGTTCTGGGTGCAAGACTACAGATGGTGTGGTGCTTAAAATATCGTTATTTTTGCCTTGTGTTACCCTACGCATGTGGCCGATTCTTCTCCTTGTCACGTGCGGCCCGGGTTAGGGTTATATTTGTTTCTCCGCCGTGCGGCCTTAAGTTGCGAGCCTGGCGGAAAAGTATGCACGGTAGTTCAGCCGTTTGGCAGTTCGCGACGCAGGGGCGTAACTGGCCACCATCTTGGAGGATTCTCACGGAGATCAGTTGTGTGAGGTTGGTCGGGCGAAATCGGAAAAGCACATCCACCCTTCCGTAGCCAATCGCCATTATATTAGATACGGCCTGTCCGGGCTCTTCATTTGCCTGTTATGCCTTACATGCCTCGTGTATACGTATTGTTCCAAATCTGAACAGCTTTGCGTGCGAATGCCAGCGCACATTGTGCACGGAGGAGTATAGCACTACTAATGTTTCTCTCACCCCGTAACTGCTCCAGAGTGCTCTTTCTTGAAGTACCAGATTGCAGCGCAGTTCAGTCTGCAGAGCACATTGAGGTATGCAAGTTGTTTCCATTTAGGTCCTGAATGTTTTGTCGAGGGTGAACTGAGTTGTCTATAGCAGGGCAATACGTACTGCACCGCTGGACAGAGTCCGAAACTCTTCCAAAACCACCATTTCGAACACCAAACAACACTATAGACCTTTACTTCAGCATGTAAGATCCTCCCAATATTCTGGCATTTGTCCTAAGGTTAAATAAACTTCAGGGCGCCTTTTGGGAAAATTGCTGGAAGTTTAGTCACAGGGGCGCAAGAAACAACAATGGCCCTGATGAACATGAACTTCAACTTCACCCTCCTGAAGCAAGAAGCACCTGCCGAATTCTTGGCACTAGGCTCCCACTTGTCCAACCGACGGCAATCCGCCGAGGCCGGACCGATTCATGTCACGGCATGCAATTTGAAAGCTATCTTCGAGAAATTGATATCGGAAACACCAAACCTGATTGCAGCATACGGGAAACGGGCGAGCGAAATAATGCAGTCGTCCTTCAATCCCACGGGCTCTGTTCAGCAGTACGGATTTTTCTCGGAACACGTTGGAGCGGATGGTCGTTCGATCTGGGCCGCCGCTACGTCTGGAGGCGCTGTCAAAGCAATTGCCGTCCATCTACTAGCGTGTATGCTTGCTCGACACTGGAAACCAGATGAAGCTATCGCCATATGGGAACAAATTATTGCTGAGAGGCAAGCGCAATTGAAACGGGCACTGGAAATTGAACCAAACTTGGAGGATCTGATGGCTTCTGGAGTCAGTATCAGTCGCGAGGAGTTGGCGAATTGGGATGCGAGTGCGCGATCATGGCTCCGAACTGCCGACGCGGCTAAGGAACAACAGCAAATCCAACTTCGACTCATTCTTGAGAATGTCGCTCTTCCAGTAGACACGAAGACAAAAGTCTTGGACAGCGTCGTTCAGGTGTGGACATCAGCAATGTCAATGGTGGATCGACTACTGGGAGGTGTACCACAGAAAGTAGGATCTGGAGCGGTCCTACTAGGTTTGCACAGCTGGCATTTGTACCCCGACATGGTGGTTTTGGAAAAATCTGGCCCAAAAGAAGTGTGCCAAAGGGACCCTCTGATGGACATTGGTGGCATCCTCACAATTGGACTCACAGGCAACGACGGGGTAGGAGATATCGGAGATCAACACGCCGGAATACATTGGTCACTTCCACTTGCCAATCTTCGGTACTATGGCCATCCCACCTTCTCGACACGCTCCATTCTGGATAACTCCCAACTGAGTGTAGCTGAACTACAGCAAGTGGCTCTGGGTAGTTTTGCAAGGACGTGGAATGCTGCGGATAGGCTGACAATGGCGCAATTCATTGTAACATTGACTCACTTCTTCAAGTCCGATGATTGCAGCTACGGGGACCCCCAAACAGTAAGTAGTCCAGAATCCCTTTCCTTCGGTCTTGCAGCTAATAAGCCTTGCGCGGATTAGGAGAGCCCGGAGGATACCAGGAGGAAGGAGGCCCACCGCGCCGCCTATGTCATCCTTATGGGACTATATTTGGGAGCACAAGCCGTCCAGCAGGGTTCGTCGTCGGCGGAGAGTAAGATCAGCTCCCAACTCTTTGCACGAGGAAGTCGAAAGTGCCAGGAGTGGCTAACTCCTGGCCGAACTGCCCCGCCGCCGTGGTTCGGTTTATCGGATCCTGCAGTATGGGTGAGTCTTCTTCTGCCTCTTGATAGAGTACCCCTCCTGCGGCAGCTTGCGCAAAACTATTCCTTAGATGGAACCGGAATTATCATCCGATATCGACACCAAGATCACTCTAGGTCCCAGCTACACTGGGAATACGCTACCGTACGACCAATAGAGAATTCAACCCCTGGCGGGAGTAGACCTAGCTCTGGACTACAGCATCAGCGCTGGATCAGCTTTTCCAGCCACACTGAACCGGGGAAGCGCGAAGAATACCTGGCACAGCGATCGCTTGAGACAGGTGATCACTGTATAGACGCAGACCTGACCAGCTTCCCAACGGATGATTTCGGCGGGTATCCTGTGGATGCAGAGTTCAGCCCCTTTCTAGAGCTTTCTGCTGTATACACCCTTGTTGCTGGGGACCCAGAAACGGCTGCGATTTGGACTACAGATCTTACCGGACAGAATTCCTTGCCAGCTGATGCAATTACTACTTCGCTACCCTTAGTTATCGGCTGTCTTGAAAAGAAAAAGTTCGACGTGGGCGAGTTGGCTCTGTATTTTCAGTCTCTCTGCATCGACGTTCACCAACTATCACCGTTTGCGGTCTCTTTAATCTCCCTTGCACACGCAGCACAGGTTTTTGAAGAGTCACCTAGACGATGCATAAGCTTCCTATGCACTTACCGAGAGTTGTATAAACAACCCAAATGGTTTAGCTGTAAGTAATAGTCGCACCAAGACTTTGCAGTGGACTGCGCTTATTAAATCTCGAAAAGCATTCGACACCAAAACCTTTCCATCTTGCCCCCGGAATCGGGAGGAAACATTTTCCTGCTTGTTATTTTTTGAGTCCGGATGGCTCAGCGAGGACCCTAAGATTTTCAAGAACGTCCTGGCTATATCTACAGCGGATTCGATCTACGTTTCGAAACGCATCCTCAAAGATCCTTTGGAGGGTGCGCGAAACGACTGTGTCGGAGTAGCGCGGATTGTTGGAAACGTTGGACGCCCAGGTTTCGCCCTTCTTATCCCACCCGAAAAGCCAATGGTTCGTGAAGAGACGTTGGAGTGGAGGGTTATCAATCATGAGCCGTTCGACTGCCGCCCTGCCAACTCTTTTGGAAGTACATCGCTACATCTCTCATTCACCGGATATGAAACGCCTGTCGATGTTCGAGCACACGGAACGCGTCACTGCGAAGCCTTCATATTGGAGTCACACCTCTCAATACGCGAGGGAAGTGAATGGGTTGCAGACGTTGATGCTCTGGCAGCCCTGGAGGGTGACAGGGTCTTTGTCTTACCGGCCCGGAACGAGTGTACCATTCACAATTCGCAGCAGTGTGAATTCTCAGACCGCATTGTATCGATCGATTCTTGGAATGAGTATCTGGATCCTCCAGAGCGCTTTGGGACAGTGAAAGCTCATGGCAACTGGGTTGCTAGACTTGCAGCGGCATGTTTGGGACCCCAGATATCTCGTCGTATTGCCATCCTACCGCCGGAGGTTTGTTGGACATGTGTTGATGAGGTTGAAGCGGTGAAATCCGAGGGATCAATATTGGTGTTTTGAGCAAGCGTAGCCGAGGTATGTCTGGTTAGTTGGAAATGACATGAGGTGGGGTTGTTCGGTCAAATGGTGGTAGTGAAGATTAGACGTGGCGTTGTATTCTCTCTTTGTCATATTAAAACTCTGGCATTTTTATATATGAGGCAGGGGACAAAGGCTCCTGACTCTCTGTAGATAGAAACATAAAATTATGACACTTTAAACGATTATACGTATTGGCTAATGGGAGGGAATCACAAACTAGACGGCTGTAGTACGTTCCGCTGCCACCTTGAGCTATCCAGCCGTTTCGAATTCTAACGCTCGCTTTTTTTCCCAGCGTCTAGAATAGCCACATGTATTTCACAGCAATTTTGCAGTCAGTGAGAGAAACAAAACTTGTACGTAAGGCTAGAGACGTTGGCGTAACAATGAACTAGCACATATTCCACATTGTGTACGCCTCATATACACCCTCTACTGGTTCTACAGTTTGTTCAGCGGGACGTCACTGGTCAGGTTATTACGGTTGGGGATTGTAGACCCAACGATGCAGTCATGAATCCGGTGCATTTTCATACTCAGTCACAAAAACAATCGCGCTTCACCTCGGCAGAAGTCTTGAATGGAATTTCGGACGGATTTACGGAGGTGCACCGCTCACAGATGCTTGACTGATTCCCCGGTCCCGTTTCTGAAAAGTTGTGCTCTGAGGTTGAAGCGGCTGAAACCCGATGGTACGTGACAGTGGCATGTCAACATTGCCTCTACATAAATAGAAAATCAACGTTCCAGATGTTCTCGTCACTCACAAGCTTGCTTCTCGAATGGACGTCTGTTTTTTGCAATTTTGAGCGCACAGATTTCACACGATTGTTGAGTACTACGAGATATTCCGGATGGAAGTGTCGGCGCAATTAGCTATAGCTGACCCACCCCCCTAATCATCAAATTTGATACAAAACAGGGAGATCCCCTGAATGTTGGAGTGGAGATGGTGTAGCACTTAAAAATATTGCTGGATATTTTTGAGGTTGTGGCACTGCAAATGGCCTAATTGCTGCGCGGCGCGGATGTGGCGGTGTTGGGCATGGGAAAGCACTTGCGCCCATTTGAGCCAGTGATTGTTCTGTCTTTTCCTTCCTCGTCCTGTCGTAGCATCTAAACTACACTCATTGTTACGCTCGTATACCAGCCATTTCAGGGGGCGACTTTGCGAGCAATGAGAATATCTGGTACTCTAGGAATGGTGATGCCAGCTTCCAAGAACGTTACATGGACGAAGAGGTTTACCTCTACCCTTGGGACTTTCGATTACAAGATCTCACAATATAATGCCGCCTAACCTATGGGCCTTGAACGTGAATCGTGTTGGACGCGAACGGTGACAAGCTTAATGTAACTCTGCCAAATCGAGTGTTCCGGGTATGGGATACAGTGTTGTGAACTTCATTCAATAGTACTTGTGGTGTATAAACTTGAAGTACCCGGTCAATTAAAATGTGTGTCGTTGTTATTCCCGTTTTGTGCCTATATCATGGCATCCAATTCACCGCACCTCTGCCACCGGTATCCTTTCTGTCAGTACTGTACCTCCAATTCCTACTCTTCTGTCCCATAGGCCTTCGAAACTTCTAGAGCGGCAGCCAGAGCTGACTGTTTCTGGGAAAAGAAACCCGTAACAAGTGCCATTCATCAAACAGTAAAAATGTGCTATGTAATGCCACACCCCGAGACTACTCTGTGTATTGGTAAACAGAGATTGATACGTCTGTTCCTCCTTGGACAGACACTTTTGTGTGTTTTGTGTACACGTGCTGCCTCGATTACAATTGTTTCTCTACATCTATATCTGTTCCTGGCCATTCCTGGGCTTGATTCGATGGGACTAACTGACGAACTCACAATCCGGGTTCTCTCGCGAGACATTACTATTTTTGGAGCCTTCACGTTCAATAAATGATCTGACATGGAATTTTTGCCAAGTTTGAGAAGAATACTCCAGACATGATGGCGCCGGCTGTAAGTTTACCGGTTAAATAACCCTTCAGACGCGAGAGAAAATGGGGCCAGGCGCCGGCGGATCGGTAAGAGGTCAAAGTTGTTTAGGAGGTCGCAATTTGGGATACGACGAAGACGGGCACGGTTGACGTTTACGCACACTCGTGTGGGAAGAAAGACGAGGTTCATTCAAAATCAATCCGATCTATCCATATCCACTCACCTCTTATGATCGCCGTTCTGACTCTAAAAGTCTCTCGAGCTCTCTATGTTGTATGTCAAACGTTTTCGTTCAGCAGAAAAGCGCAAACTGAATGCCCAAAGTATACGATATCCATTGCTGGTAAAAAAAGTCTAAATGACTTTAGGCTTACCAAGTCCAGGTGCCCGAAATTTTTTATTGAGGGAAAGCAGTTTTATTGAGGGAAAGCAGGTTTAAGAGTCACGTGAAAGTCACGTTCAAATCATGTGACCTTTTTGGGAGCGAATTGTGAGATGGATAAGATAGGTGATCGGCGATAGATAAGATCGCGTGCGGTTGCGCCTCTTCTTCAGTGTGGCAGAGACAGCCTCTCCCTCTCCCTCTTCCTGTTCCTCTTCCTCTTCCTCTTCCTCTTCTTCTTCCTCTTCCTCCTCTTTCTCTTCCTCTTCCCCCTCTTCCTCTTCCTCTTTTGCTCTCTACTTTCATAAATATGTCACTTGAAATAGCTTTAACAGTGTAGATGTAATATTTGATGCCATACAGGTAATTTAAATTTCGGGCCTTTGACTGAGCGGAGCGAAGCCCATGTAGAAGAATATCCTTCTGAGAGCACGTGACGTATCCATGCAAAAAACAAGCACCAAATAAATCTCATGACCGCTAAAAACCCCGACCCTGGTTTTGAAACGGGAGCCTTAACACGTGGAGACCGGTAGATTGAGTATGTTTTATCCTTACCCCATGAACCATTCTTATTCTCTATCTTCTGTTATCGATCGTCCCAGAGATTCGAATAGTCTAGTGAGCCCGGGTTCATGGTTTTATCATGCCCAACGTTGCTGGATTGATAGACTGGGTTAGCGATCCAGATATATTTCATATAAACCCTCACTGAGGGAGTTTCTACAGTTTGACGGCACGTGCGAGGTTTGACAATTGCCATTGACTGTTTGCAATAGACAGCGCGAGCATGGGAGTCGTAATGTTCATCTATCATGGTTCAAAGAATGCAATGAAGTACGTGGGTTCTCTATTGTTAAAGATGCACCATCGAGTGACAATATCAGGATGATTCTCGCTACAGCAAAATGCTACGAAACAGAGAGTTGTAGTCTACCTTGCATACATTATGTCAGACAGTCCCTCATAATAATATGTACATACGGGGTGCGTGCCTTCATCGGGGGCACCGCCGTGGGGCAAGGATAACCAAGCTTCTACCTTTTGGACACCCGTCGGGACGGTATTGTTCCCGTTCCAAGTGTTTTCGTCTCCTGCAAGCAAGGCCATCAGTCAAAATAGGCTAAGAAGGCAATTGCAAGCTCTTGGGGTCAGCGTTTGGGTCAGTTTGACGGTTGATAAATTGAAGGACACCCCATTAAACTCAGGCTGCAAGTACTCTTCGTTTAATCGGTCTGGCATATCCAGTTTTTGGTCTCTACATATACTATCGCCAACCCGCTGCCTTGGTTGCTTTTTTCCAGTCGCTACCGGAGCTTTGCTTGAGTTGGTATACATTTTTCAGTCTCTACAGATATTTCTATCAATTGCATATCACCATGGTTCCCATTTCCCAGCTTTTGCTTCCGGCCATATTGGCACCCGCGGCGTCGTGTGTCAAGATTCTTATGGCCGGAGACTCAACAATGGCTCACATCACATCGCCGATTCAAGATGGGTTTGTTACATCACATGCGTTCTTTTACTCTGCCTCTTGCTGATCTTCGGAATAGATGGGGATTTCCCTTCCAAAATTACACGAGCCTGAGTGTCGTCAACCTCGCCCGTGGCGGCCGATCATCGCGTTCATACACCCGCGAAGGACTTTGGGCAAATCTTGTCACGCAGATCGACGCGGGAGACTATGTAATCATTGAGTTTGGCCACAACGATGCGTGTGTATTCCCAAGTCCCCGGAGATGTTTGTTCCTACCTAACGGTCCCACAGTGGCACCCCACAAACCTCCGACAGAGCGCCGACACCAGGGACCGGCACTGAAACAACCACAATAACACTCGCAGACGGAAGAACCGAGGTGGTGCAGACTTTTGTCACCTACGAAAAGAACATGGTTAAGGATGTTCTTGCGAAGGGTGGGATCCCGATTATTGCTAGTCAGACGCCAGATGGAGATGCGTGGAATTCTGCACACACGAAGATGCAGCTAGGTTCGACGTGTAGGTTTGTGATGTATGCTCAGTTGGCAGCTCAGCAGAGTGGCGCCAATTTTATCGATCATTGGACGGTTTGTACCCCGTGTGGTGTGAATAGAAAGTCAAGACTGAGATGAGTATAGTGGGTTACGCGTGCGTACGAGAATTTGGGATACGATAATGTGTATCCGAAATTGTTCCGCCCAGGAGATCATACGCATACTATCCCTGCGGGTGCGGATGTCGTGGCGAAGGCGTTCGTTAATGGGTTGAAGTGTACAAAGCATCCGCTGGCTGATCATTTGACGATATATGGGGAGGATATTCCGTTGGATTGTCCATAAAGAATGAGTGGGGGTGTTTGGGATGTCTTCGGTTGAGACTCTTGGGTTCTGTGGAGTTTGTAATTAGAGCTATATCTTGTTCTATGGCCGTCTCCCTAGCCCCGGTACTGTCGATGGTAAGCGGGGATGGTACATACGCGAGCTTAGGCTTCCGGGACCAGTACTTGCCGGGCCGTACATGTGTATTTGCGGCACAGAGTCATGACCATGTGGTAAGGGCGGTAAGCGAAAGTCTTATTTCAACCTTGTCCTCGTTTAAGCAGGGCAAGAGGGATCTGGATGAGAGGGAAAACATCTCGACAATATAGATCAGTAACGGGTTTGTACTATTCTCAATTGTCAGTTCAGTACATGCAGCTCCTCCCGCAGGCGTAAATCATAGCCCTTCTCCCTCGCCGCCTTAATGATATCGCTGGTAGCGATATGATTGTAAGTGCATAAGCGCATAGCAGAGATCACCCCATGCATCACTCCATCCTTATCCACCATAAGCGTGCTGCTGTCTCCGCCGTCGACGATTGGGATGGCCTAAAAATTGTAAGAACCTAGTAGCTTCTCCAGAAAGTCTTCGCCCTTATAGCATGGTACGTAGCAGTCCCGGATTACCGAGACCATGGTTCCATCCCAAACTCCGGCTCCTTTTATGCCGTGGACTTTCGGAAAACGTCTCCCAAAGTCCTGGAAGAGCCAATCTTCCAAAGGTCTTGACATTGTCCCAATCCGAGACAGTTATTACAAGAACAAAAGCATCAACATCGGATTGCAATTTCATTAGTCGCAAACACGTTAGGCCTTTTAAGATACTCAGCTCTTGCTGATGGTACTATAGTTCTTTTGAAAAACAAATTGTGAAAATCCTGTTCGAGCGCCGAATTTCATCAGCGACTCTGCCCCAAGCAAAGCCGTCGAATCAAAGATTTCTTATCTAGCTGAGAAAGGCTGAGGATGGCGTCAGGGGTATTGTCAACTTGGAGGCTTTTGTTGAGATATCATGAGATGATTCTGGAATGTCTGGGAACTGACCCCACTGGGGGTTGCCCAACGTACTCTTCCAACCCCCGAAGCACCCGCCGACGCAACGGGCTCCCCCACCCGCACCCGCCGGACCGGGCCGTGTCCCCTTGGGGACGCGGACGTCATCAACCCCCCGCGGTGCTGGTGGTGGGTTTTTGTTGAGCATAACCAATTCCCCTAGATCGGGGTCCTCGAGGCCTCCCTCCGAATGGTCGGGTACGACCTCAGGGCGTTGATCGGGGTGCAAAAGGTTTTACTCACTCCGAACTGTTGACAGAAGTTCGGCCGTATGGTTGAAAGAATAGGTGTAGAGCTGGACTACGACTGCTAAATGTCGGCGGAGCTTTTGGTTCTCTTGATGCGACAAACGTTGCTGGTGGTTGGGATATGCCCAAGTTCTGCTGCCGCCGGGGTCCTGGGGGAGTCTCTGCAGCTCATGTGCACATGCGGCGCATGCACCGATTAGCGAAAAACCTTATTCCAACCCTCGCATGGTTTTGCTGCTCTGGGGCCCAGACGCTCGCAAGCTTGCTCGGAAAAAAACCGCATAGCGAAAAATGTACTTGTGGTATAGCATACTTAGAACTCGTGAAGAAAAACGAAATTTTTTCTATTAAAACTGGTCGTACAAAGCTAAGCAGAAAGGACCCAGACAGTTTAGAGCTAAGAATACTACAAAAAGGAAACACTTTGAAACTAAAAATACTCAAAAAGGAGATTTCCTGGTGTGTGGATACTGGAGGCTGGTTTGCGAGTAGGCGGCGATCGTTTATCTCCCGTGAATAGAGATCTTCCCGTATTGATCCATCGTTGGGACTTCACCCTTCATGACCCAGACACTACACACACATACACAGTCAGCATGGCTCACACACCTAACACGGGGATAAAAGAACGTGTGATATACTCAGAAACTCGTAACCCGACCCATACACGTCGGTATACAACTGAGTCCCCACACGGCATACATACCCCCTATTATGACTCGCATGCTTAATATCGAACCCTCCCTGACCTCCCCAAATCTTCTCCATCTCAACCCGATGCTTACTCTTCGCCTTCCCTTCCTTGATCCTCAACTTCTCGAAGAACACGTAACCTCCATAAAACACCGCGCTAGTATTCCCCGCGTCTGCCCCTTTCGTCCCACGGAAATCATTCAGCTGCTTCGATCTATATTTAAAATCAGCAACCAACACTCAAAATGAAAGTTGTCTATAGATCTATGCTAACTACAATGAATAAAAGAGCCAGACACACAAGCGCGACGAATACTCTTACATATGCCTTTTTCTGCCGCTATATTGTACAGTTGGTTGGAATTTGTCACTTATCATGGCTCACTCGCAACCGGCGCCTTCTTCGCCTTAACGCTTTTCCACTCCAATCCCAGTCCTGATACAAACGCCAGACAAGACACACCCAAGGCCACGTACTATGATAATCAGCAACCTCCCACCTCCGACCGGCAGGATTCAAACTTACGAAGGTCCCAGTCAACGCACGGTTGTAAGCTTTCAACACCCCGTCAATATCAGCATGCGAAACCAAATTTCGAACATCCGCAGTTGCTCCGGCATTGATAATCTTCTGCGAATCAACTCCTGGTGCATATGTCTTCAGCGACGAGATCAGGATATTCATGAACGCGGTCTGCCCAAGAGCTACCATGAGAGTCCCGCCAAAGAATTGGCAGAAGATTACGAGTGCTGTGCCGATCGGGATTTGTGCGACTGGGAGAACGGCTTGTACTGCTATCAGCGGCTGTGTCACGGATTAGCGGTTTGCGTGGAGGTGGTTTCGGTAGGTAACGAACCATTTGCATCAGCATCCCGCGGCCGCAGCCAGCAATGACTTGGTACCCGATCCATTGTCCGGCTGTGGAGCTGACGGTGAAGGTACTCATAAGCCCAGTCCCGGTGGCAGTCAAAACAGCTCCAGCAATAACCCAGGGGTTATAATATCCCAATTTCGTAACTATCCTCCATTATCAGCCGGAAATTCCCCAAAAGCAGCATCAGTGGGTTTCATACGCAATGCTCCACAAACAATCGCCAGCAACACCTGCGCCAGAATCGTCGGAAGCATCATAACCCCACTCGCAGTTGGGTTGGCGTCTTTAACTACTTGGAACCAGATAGGAAGGTAGTATGTCATCAAAAGTGCTCCTCCCATCTGGAAGAACATTGTGAGGCAGCTGGTTGCTACGGTGAGTTGTCGGATTATTCCCAGCGGGACCATCGCGTCAGAACCTTTGTGGTGTTCCCACGCGATGAAGATGCAGAATAGAGGGATGCAGCCAATGATTAGACCCAGTACTTGCCCGGATTTCCAAGGGTAGTTGTTGCCGCCCCATTGGATACCGAGAAGAAGCATGATGCATGGTGGAACGAAGAAGAGGCAGCCCAGGATGTCGAGTTTTTGGAGCTTGTCGATGGTGGTTAATGCAGCGAGCTTGCGCAGTTTCGGGTGGAAGACAAAGATGAGCAAAACGGCGGTTACGAACCCACACGGGAGATTGATGTAGAAACACCACCGCCAAGAGGCATGTTGGGTTAGTACTCCACCTATTAGTGGTCCGATGACAGTGGCGACTCCGAACATGGAGGAGATGCCGCCCATAAATGCTGGAGTAGGGTTAGCTGGGTTGTAATGGTTAAGGAGGAGATGCGTACCAGCTCGGGATTGTAAAGACATTGTTACGGCCATGATATTGGTTGCCCCCGAGAAGAGTCCGGAGGATCCAAGACCTGCAATGGCTCGACCAACGATCAAAGCCTTTGAGTTTGGTGCAGTGGCACAGATCAAAGATCCCAGCTCGAAGGTGAACAGGAAGGAGAGAAATGTGTACTATTATGGGTCAGAATTGGAGTTTTTTTGGCGCAAGTGGAGATGTACATACCTTCATGGAGTATTGCGAATATATCTTGCCAGTCAATGGCTGGAATGAACATGTTGCTAACAGATAAACACTACCGTACCACCCAACATCGCCGATTGAGTTGAAGTCGGCTGTGATGGTGGGGATTGCCTGGGTTTTTTGGTTAGATTTTGATATAAAATTGGAATGTATGTACACTTACCGTGGAGAGAATTGCATTGTCTAAAGCTACCAGAAATACCGCGAGGGAAAGTCCCAAGAGAATCATGTAGAGTTTGAATCCAGAGAGATATCCATCGTCATCAGCTGGTGGGGTCCCAGCTGTATCATTCTTCTCGGCTATACTTGGAACCTTCTCTCTCACCGCCTCTAACGTCACATCTGAAGACGGATTGGAATGTACCGAAAACACATCGTCTTGGTTAACGTTTGGCATTGATATTTTTTCTGTTTTAGAAGTGATGTATACGGGGAAACGAAAATATGTTGTTACCCAACGTTGAAGTTGGGGGCTGAAATAGTTCAAAAGATGAGTAGCAACAATGGTAACGACTGGATCTCATATAGAATTTCGAATTATACACACAAGAAAATCTACGGTTATTTGTTGATGGTTATAGATCACGTGAGGAACGGACGCGGAGCTTTCGTGGTGTCCGTGGGGTTTGCGCTAAAATTTGGTAAAACCTCCGTCTCCGTATCACTGATGACCCACGGGTTCTATGGAGTAGAAAGTTACCGGATGGAAACCGATTTACGCTGATATGCCATCGTTTGAATCCCCCCGTGGAGGGAGAGGATACGTGGAGAGGAAAACTTGGTGCGTTCATGATCTTGTAGATGTTCGGAAAATTGAATTCGCAATACCTGTACTTATGCTGGTAGTGATACCACCATCCTTGCTTGCCGAGCAGAAGCAATGCGAGCAGGGGTGGAACGGGCCACCTACAAACAGTTCCTCTCCAGACTGCGAACAGGGAACTGCGAGGTTGTTGTGACAAAGGAACCGGTGGGTTCGAGAACCACTAATACCGGGAATCGTGACAGCCGGGACCTTGGAAGATACTTTACAAGGATTGTAGTATTGTCCGGTACCGGCGCCGGTGGTGTAGGTGAGAAAGTAGAAGCCGGTTGCAAGTCCATGCGGTGGTGGGGTCTCTCCGGCTTCACTAGCCCCCGCCCCAAGTCTCGCCTGGGAAGACTACAGGATATTTTGTGAGTGGAGATCCTCTAGATTCTTGCCTCAGGTTGGAATTCTGGAAATGGGTTCTTAGATACAATTGGACTTGTGAGAATTTTGGTTGCTGGTTGTAATGAGCCCAGTAAACGATGTACTTCGAACGGCTTCTTTTAGTCGGTGCTTACTCGGTCAGGTTTTGAAGGCCCGTTCCCGAAAACAATAGTTCACCGGCCGGACAAATCGAGTTAATGATGACTGAACAGTGGCGTTCTTACACATGACAACGGTGAGGAATTGCTTACCTGGCAGACCGACCCCTCGTGGCCAGCGGTTTCAAGGACGCTTTAGAATGGAGAAGGACGAAACTTACTCCCCGAGTGACGAGGAATTCGAAACAACTAATTGGGATGACTAGTTGAGTTGGAATGCTAGCGGATGGAGTAACTTTCTAGGCCCGTGAATGTATACCCTAAAAAAACGAATCGAACTGGATAAGCGAAGAAGTACGTTCGCACTCCAATTCTCGGAGCGGTATCTATTCACTATCTGTGGAGAACTGCAGCGTCAGAGGTGCTTCTGCCGGGATCTTGCGAACCGAGATCACCAGAACGGTTATCGGCATGCTTCGCGGCATATAAGGCTGAGACTAGTTGCGCGTAGTTAGAGATGGGTCCGGAGGGGCTTCACGCTGTATGGAGAGGGGTGGAAAGAAAAGATGCGAATTTCTCTCCTTCTATCCGGCCAAGAGATCGTTAGTGATCTGATCGAATCCATCTCATCTCTGACTTTCATCGAGACTTTTCTCTTCCCATGATTTTTGGCCTCGCTCGCAAAATCGCTCTAATGCTTTGATTGGAATGTGAAAAGCAATGCGAATAGTAATTTCGGGGATTTTCCGAGGATGCTGTGCATGCGGGAAGATCTATCGAGCTAGCTAGTGAAAAAAAGGACACCAACCTTTGGCTGGTTGTGACGCCCGAAAAGTGGCCAGGAAAAATATTTTAAGGTCGCTGATATGATGCTGCTCGGTGGAGAGGGAATCGACCGATGGACAATGAATACCTTTCTACTTGTGTGATGTGATTGGAAAATCCGAAATTTGAAGCCCAGGAATCCACAAGCTAGAATAACTGAGGTAAACTTTCACGGCTAGAGCTTGGAAACGGTCCCACGTGCCAGGAGCCGCACCTTAATTAAAGTCACTAACTGCGGCCCAGACTCTCCCTCAAGAGTCAAAAGTCGGCGCCTGCCAACTTGGTGGGATCCGATTTGAATGTAGAAGCCAGAGAATCAAGATGGGCGAAGTACCATTTTTTTGCTTATTGCAAACCCTTCACATCTACACATAATTCAGAACTGGCGCGTAGACATCACAGATGTTCACACACCCGCAGTCCCTCTACTCCCCACTGTTGAACCACGCCTCCTCCATCAACTGCTTCGCCGTAGCTCTCTCTTCCGGCTTTAGCGCCAACATCCTCTCCAGTGCCCTCACCAGCATCTCCTTCTCTTCATCCGACAAGCTATTCTCCCAAGATTTCACTTCCTCTTCCAACAGGATAAACGCTTCAGCTTCCTCATCTAGTCCTGTTATTATTATTGCTAACTGGCAGGAGGGGAGGGGGGTACGGACCGTTCGGTAGTCCTGTCAGGATACCGCGCGCAAGAGCCTCCTCAATCCAGTGAGGAGGAATTTTGCCCAGTACCTTCTCAAACTGCGGGATCAGCTCATGGTTGGACAAATCTGCATTGAACGGGCATTGGCCACTTGTTAGTTCGAAGATCTTACTCAATAATTAGCGACTTGCTGGCGGGCTGTGCGGAGGAGTGGGGTTACCGTGCACCCGAGGTTCCAGATATCCACCGCGTTACTGAGGGTGTGGCTAAAGACGAGTTCTGGCGGATGAAGAGACAAGGGCGTCGATACCTTTTTGGGGGGTTGAGAGATGAAGAATGCTGCTTGTATTAGCCAAAGTTACGAGGCGGAAGCAAAGACAGAGGTATCGTAGCTGAAAGCGGAAAAGAAGGAGGTAGTGAAGAACATACACTCTCCAAAGTCAATAAGCTTTACGTCATTAACGCTGAGATTCTGTAATTCTTGCTGTCCATACGCTATTGGCGCAACGAGGTACTCTGGTACTCCTTCACCCCGAGGTTGGCCATCAGTGCGTGTCACTGCACCGGCAATTGGCTCGCCGAATCGGTCCACAATGGCAGCGGGAGACATGCGGTCCAGATCTGGTACACAGAAAAGGATGTTGCCCAAATGTATATCTGCGAGAGGTCAGTGTCAGTTTGGAAGGTAGCATGGACTGTAGACCGTACCACCGTGAGCAACACCCGCCCCATGCACATACTTCACCGCCGCCAGCACCTGTCTGGAGACCTTCCTCGCCAAATTCCCAGGCAAGCAACAGTTATCATGACGCCGCACAACATCGGACGCCAGAGGGCCGAGGACATCAAGGACAACACACAAGTGGCGGCCGTTCGGACCATCGACATAAAATGAGTCTAGCAGATGCAGGACGTTCTTGTAGCCAGGATCGTCGCGGCAGTTCAGGAGTTGCTGAAGGATCTGCAGTTGGTGGTTGTTCGAGGCCGACTTTTCGGCGACGACGACCTTGATGGTTACGTTACGTTCCTCACTGCACGGTGTTAGAGGGTGAATAAATGTGGAGTTGGGTACATACGCAAGGTCCCTCGCCAACCAGACGGTAGAGAAGGCGCCGAAGCCGAGCTTGTTGAGGATCTGGTATCGCCCTTCTTTCAGGCGGTCGTTGAGATAGACGGGATGATAGCCGCCGGGGCAATACCGTTCGATCGCTTCCGCAGGGACGCCTACGTTGTATAGAAACCTGCGCATGTTTCTAGTGTTCGCGAAGTTGTAGGTATATAGCTTTCGATAGCATATCAATGAACCTGGCATGGGATTTATAACAGTGAATACAGTATGAATAAAACAAAATAACAAAAAAACGATCGAAGTTCTATTTTTAGAGTCATGTCCATGGGCATGACCCGGAAAGGGTTTAGTGTAGTTTTCGCCAAGTCAGTCGCACTATACTGCCATTCATATACTCCATCTGTCCCATATTCATGTATCGACTTTACATACCACTTATCTGTCGCATAACTACTTTGACTTAAAAATGGCATTGTCCCAGAGAATTGTCCTGACCGGTCACCATCGTAGCAAGGATACCTTAGTGAAACTACAAATGGTTAGCTCAGGCTATACATGAACTTTTATACCAATGGAATATCATAGTTTGTGTCTAACCTGCAAACTTCCAAAGCATACAAAGTCATTGAATGCGACGAGATTCAAATGATCCTGCTAGAGGCTAGCAACTCAGACATGTAAATGACGTGTACCTTTCTCCTGCGGGAAAGACTGTCTATATCAGTTCAACAGGTGAGTGCTTCATGTATTGCAAACATTGAACCAGGAAATAGTTGCAAGATGGTTAGAATTGTAAGTTGACCATACTGACTATCTACAAGACTATAACAACACTATGACCAGGTTGGAGAGGTCATATATATATGAGTCCAGACAGCCTTTATGGAGGACATTCTTACCAGATATTCATCTGAGATAAGCTGTTACATCTCACATGTTTCATAACACTAGGTACGCTGGAAGTAGGGTCACCTACGATCACTTGATGATTGCTGAATCAGGATGGTACCAGTACCATCTCTATATGTCATTGAATATCCACAGGATAACAAGTGATTCGGTTATCACAGCCAACGACATCGGTGGAGCTTCCATGCAGTCAACCTCACCACTGATAAGGAATGAAGGATGGTAACTGGATTGATATGCTGTCAGCTCATACCACCGATAATTCGAAGACAGCTGAAAGGCTGTAGATACGAAAGCACCTGAGTTTGCATCATCCCTGACGAACATTTTTGTTACTGGGATACTTAGTGAAGGTATGTAAGTATTGCTATCTACTCCTTAGAAGTCGTAGGAATCTTGGAGGTAGTTCTCTGAGTTGTCTTCCTCGTACTCGGATGGAGGTTGATGGTATAATACCAGTGTAAGTATTTTTCGGATATGTGGTAAACGAGACTGAAGAGGGCATTATAGTGGAACTCTTCTGTGGTAATGGCTCATTCATAAAGGGCATGTGTGTAAAGATCATTAGAATGAAGGTCTCGAAAATTCATAAAGATATATTTTTCTCAAGGTAGTAGCAAAACTATAATAATGTTTTAGATTGTCCGTTGTGTGTTCTGACTGTAGATTGCTGCTAGAACTTGCCTTGTTACATTGCTGGGCAAAGGTAGTTCTTGTATAGTGGAGGGCTAATCACCAGCTATCACCTGCTTACTATGATTTCGACGTTTGTACTAAACAGCTTTGGCAACCAATAGTTAGGCTGGTTTCCTGATCTCGGTTGGTTATGCGAGTGATATTTTTCCGTTTGATTTTCAGTACTTGTTAAAGTACGAGGTATCCCTGTAGTTTAGCCTCATGTCGCCAGGTGTTGCCACATAGCAACTAAGCCCGTCTGTTTTTCTTCTGCACTGTATACATGTTGTGGCGGGAAAATCCATTTTTCACCACCTGTAAGGGCGTACGTCCGTGTAAGACCTCGTATAAGAGTATAAGGTAGATACGGTTGCAAACGAGGATTCGAGAATGAGGTAGATTCAATAGGTAAGGTTATCGATAGCATGCAAGAGCACTCGCACGAGCTGACTATATACTGGGCGGATGGACGGTTACCCTGCCATAGGCCGGCCGCCATTACATCATCCCCCTCTTTATCTGCAGACCTCCTGGGCTGCATACCCGTACATGAAGAGAAGAAACAATCCAAGAAGAAACAAATCCAAGCTCGTACGCCCTCGTATGGCCTCGTAAATCCCGCTGCCGATCGGTACCGCTTGAGGGTGACCTTTCGGTGGATCCGGTGCACGGGGAAAGTCCACCTCCAGTGGTAGGTTGTAAAACCCGTGCATTCGCCATTTGTACCAGGCCGAGATCCAATAAGAAGAGAAGAGAACAGAAGGAGAAAACAAGAAGGAAACGTCCAATTGACCCCTGTAACCTCCATATCCATATCTCCATAACTCCATATCTCCATATCCAAGCCCTCGGTATACCGTAGCTTTCATCGTGCTGGCTTGGTGGTGCTCATATCGGTAAGCGTCATTGGCTCTTATCATCGATCTGACGCGTATGTGGTTCGTCGATTATCTCACTCGTGAGCATCCAAGAGAAGATCGAACTTACGATATCAATCAAGTGTGCTTAGCTCGTGCAAGGCTTGTGCCCACGGTAGTATTTCTCCGTAAGTCCACTTCGTCTGTGCAATGCTGACGCTTGTAGGTGCGCTTCGGAGCTTCCGCTCACTTCGGAGGAAGGCAATCAACAAGTGCGCTTGAGAGCTTCTGCTCAGATCGTAGAAAGGTAATCGTCAAGTGCGCTTCAGAGCTTCCGCTCAGATCGTAGGAAAGTAATCGTCAAGTGCACTTCGTATTTCGATTAAGGTACACTATGATAAGGTGCACTTCGATAAGGTGCACTTCGATAAGGTGCACTTCGATAAGGTGCACTTCGATAAGGTGCACTTCGATAAGGTGCACTTCGATAAGGTGCACATCGATAAGGTGCACTTCCGTGCAAATGATGATCGTGATCGCGTCCGCTTGAAATCCGGATCGTAGGTATGGTCATCCCATCCGTCATCAGCTACTCTTCGCTTCGTCTTCGACATTCGGTTGCCCTCCGACTTTTGCCCTTCAACCTTGGACTCTCCTTCGCAGACATCACCACCTGCCCAAGGCCCGGGTGGAGATGAATGCCGGTTCGTATGGTAGTGGTAGACCGAGTCGCTTGAGCAGCCTCGGGACCATAAAGATGCACAAGGTACTGAACCGAGATGCTCGTCTTTCGACTCTCCTTCGCAGACATCACCACCTGCCCATCAGTCTGGGTGGATATGAATGCCGGTTCGTGTGGTAGCCCGAGTCGCCTGAGCGGCCTCGGGACCATAAAGATGCTCAAAACACTGAACTGAGATGCTCATCTTACTTCGTATTTGGGTCTTATTTCGTCTTCAGCTTCCTTCCGTCTTTTGACTTCACGTTGAGCTCGATGGTCTGGTGCGTATATCGACGTGTCAAGAAAAGGGGTAATGAGTAACCGTAGGATATCTCGAGGGTAGATCGCGTGTGTGATTTCTCGATGATAGGTAACGCGTCGAAAAGGTGTAATTCACGAAATCCCATGAGCGAAACGTATCCAATTACTAAAGATCGATAATAGTGGAAGGGCGTACGTCTGTGTACGGCCTCGTATAAGAGTATAAGGTAGATACGGTTGCAAACAAGGATTCGAGAATGAGGTAGATTCAATAGGTAAGGTTATCGATGGCATGCAAGAGCACTCGCACGAGCTGACTATATACTGAGCGGATGGACGGTTACCCTGCCATAGGCCGGCTGCCATTACACCACCATCGCCACTCCGTTTGGCAGGGGGGGGCGTATAGAGATTCAGGGATAACAGAGACGGATTGAACAATGGGGAGTATATATTTGGGAAACCCCGGAGTAGATAGATATCATCTTACCAGACAATGAAATACACAATCTATCTTTCGCAGCTCATCGGGAAAAGATACCTGCGCCCGAGCGAATTAGTCCGGCCCAGACGTCGGTGGTGGGCAAGGAGCGACTGGAACGTCGGTGGGCAGGGTAACATGTAAGTCCGCGACGATACAATGTGAGTCACTGCAAAAACAACTCCTGGCGCTAGGTTTTCACACGGTCGCATATCACTCTGCACAGCGACTTGGGACGCTTAATATACCGTGTTTTTCGTCTGGCCGGTGTAATTGCATGGTGAAAAGCCAGCCGATAGCCAGCCGGGCTGAATCTCATCCAGCCAGCCGAGAGCCAGCCCAGCTCGATCATCTCCCGCCAGAAGAGAGGCAGGCCAGCTCGATTGCGTCCAGCCAGCCGAGAGCCAGCCCTGGTCGATCATCTCCCACCAGCCGAGAGCCAGCCCTGCTCGATCGCGTCCAGCGAGACGACAGCCAGCGCAGCTCGATTATCTCCCGCCAGCAGAGAGCCAGGCCGGCTTGATCATTGCCCGCCAGCGGAGAGCCAGGCCGGCTTGATTGCGTCCAGCCAGCCGAGAGCCAGCGCAGCTCGATCATCTTCCGCCAGCGGAGAGCCAGCCGTGCTCGATCACGTCCAGCCAGCGGAGAGCCAGACCAGCTCGATTATCTCCCGTCAGCGGAGAGCCAGCCCTGCTCGATCATCTCCCGCCAGCAGAGAGCCAGGCCGGCTCGATCCCATCCAGCCAGCCGAGAGCCAGCCCAGCTCGATCATCTCCCGCCAGCGGTGAGCCAGCCCGACTCGATCGCGTCTAGTCAGTCGACAGCCAGCACAGCTCGACGTCCAAGCACACCTGATCGAAATGCTAATGTTTCCATCTAGATCTGCTCGTCGCATACAGCCAGCCGAGTGCCAGCACGGCTCGATCGCGTGTAGCCAGCACGGCTCGATCGTGTGTAGCCAGTACGGCTCGATCGCTGTTACACCTCACAAGCTGTACATCACCAAGGGCTATCGGAGCGGGGTCACCTACGATCACTCGACAATAGCCGCATCGGGATAGTACAAGCGCCATCCCTGGACGTCATCGAAACTACACAGAATATCACTCGCACGCAACGAAATCAGATGAGCTGTCATGCAGTCAACCACACCACTGATAAGAAGCTACAAGTGGTCATTGGGACGATGCCCTGCCAGCTCATACCATCGTTAGTGCGAAGACAGCTGAGAGGCTATACATACGAAAGCACCTGTGTTTGCCGTGTAGCAAACGAAGCCTCTATGTCCCTCACGATTGAAAGGATACCATTCGCCTGGAAGCAAAGAGATCGAAAGGATTGGATAGGTCCGGACCACATAAGTCCGAAGGACTGATGTCAGTAGGGGTTATATTCGTCTGAGATAGAGATCTGAGCGGAAAGAAGCGGAAGGTCCGAAAGAGCATTGAAGGACAGGAAGGACATTGGAGCGAAGGGAAGGTTAGGTAGAGGAGCTCATGAGAAAAGCGTAGATAGAAGTAATTGTTAGAGCGAGAGGATAGAGGTATAAAGACCTCTAGAATCTTCGAGGGTAGAAGGGCAAGCTTCTTGATGAGGAGAACAAGCCTTAACAATATACGCATTGGAAAGCCAAACATCTTTGTCTTGAATCTTTATCTTTAGTGACTTTCACATCCTGAGCGAACCTTCATAACTTCCATCACAAGCAAGTCCTGAAAGCAGTAAGGATACTACTTGTACTGGCAAACCTGGAGTGACGCTCCCAGTATTACAATCGCGTCCAGCCAGCCTGGCTCAATCATCTCCTGTCGGCGGTGAGCCAGCACGGCTCGATCGCATCTAGTCAGTCGACAGCCAGCCCAGCTCGACCTCCAAGCGTACCTGATCGAAATGCTAATGCTTCCGTCCAGAACTGCTCGTTGCATTCAGCCAGCCGAGAGCCAGCACGGCTCGATCGCGCTTAGCCAGCACGGTCCAATCGCGTTCAGCCAGCCCAGAGCCAGTCAATCTCAATCGTCTCCCGCCAGCTGAGCCAACCGTTTGCACCCAGCCTGTATCGACCTAATCCGCCGGTGCACTAGCTCCATGTGCTACCCCAAGTGCATCCAAGATCTACCATGATTATTTGTATATAGATAGCAATAAATTTGTGAATCAAGTGTGTGACTTTAAGTAATCAATTGACGGCTCTGGTAAATCAAGGCTGTGACCGGAAATGGTGTGCACACTGCATGGCTGCGGCAGTAAGAATTATGTACATTGTATAGCTGCGACAGTAATGAATGCTCCGTCAGGAGGACCGAACGCAACGCCAGGGGTTGTACATACGTACGTGCAGTATCACTCTACGACACGGCACAAGAGGTTTCAATTCAAGCTTCCGATGCGCCCTAGGATCACGTACGGCCTGGGCACGACATGGTTTTTTCCCTGATGCTCTTAGTCTCTCTCATTGTTTCTGAGAATTCGTAAATCCACGCAAATTGTGTGGTTCCTCATGGCCGGATATTCCATTATATCCTCTTACCCTCTTCCTACACTCCTCGAGCCAGAACTGCTCTTTGTCACGAATTCCCTTTGCATGCCGTGAGAGGTGCGGTGGAGTGTTGACGATAGGCCCTCTGCCTTCCAGCTCCGCCGTTTCACCACAAATGGAGTCCAAAGGAGGATTCTGGTTCGAAATGCTGAGTATGGAATGGTGGGAATGACCCCCACAAATTAACATGGGTAAATATGGAGAGAAGCAACTAACGAAAGATACCTACCCTGCCAGAGGAGCGAATGCCAAAGGAAATAACGACGTTCCTAGGGGTGTTGCTAACAATATCATATTGGAATGCCGGGTGGGGTACGTTGGGTACAGCGACATCACTAACGAAACAGGCACTCATCTTATACCTGGACGAACACTGAAAGAAAGGCACCGACCAAATACTGGGACGAAAGGCACCTACCTTGCAGACAGGATTAATTCCGAGAACAGGTACTGACCTTATATCAGGACGAACACCGAACGAAAGGTACCGACCTAATATCGGAATGGAAGGTACCTACCTTGCAGATGGGACCAATTCCGAGAACAGACACTGACCTTATACCGGAATGACAAAATACAAGCGAAAAAGGATGCAACCACCATTCTAAGGCAGACGCTGACCCGAAGGAATACTCAGAAAGGAAGCCGACGATATGGTTAGGAATATGTTGAAGGATGCTAAAAAAGAAACTACTAGTGGTTTGGGGTGGAAGGTGCAGGGAATAGAACACGAGGGGTAGATTACGTGGGAAAAAGCTAAGAGAGAAAACTGTTAGAGGTGGTGAAGCTGAGTTAAGAACGGAGCAAAAAGAAAGAATTCACCTCAAAAAGAGCGCCAATCAACCCAACTCCCCTTCCAAAATTCACAAAATTAGCAATCGACATTAGATCATCAATTACTTCCAATTCATCAGCTAAATCACCATCCAACCTCCAACCCGCTACTGCCGTACATATCAAAATGTTGACTGAGTACACCTGATCTACTTCCGCCGCCGCCAGTTTCAATGGCTGTGCCGGTTCCTCTAGTGCTGGACCCTCAAGTGACTCCGGAGCCTCTGCCAATGCCGGATGTTCCACGAATACCTTGTCCAACCATATGCACGATCAAAGGCAATTCCTCAAGTCCTTGGGCTTTGCCATCGCTAAGGAAAAGAGACAAATTCCACTTCCGAGAACTATGGGTGCCCCAGTCTTCAGAGGAGAGGATGTGTAAGGACGTTGTGGCGATTTGAAGGGAGTGTCAAGGGAGAGATTACCAGTGACTTCCTTCTCATTGCTCTTCAAAGGCTTCACAGAGGAATCTAGCGAAGACGACAGTTTCGGCTCGAGGAGCGTAGGAAGAGGATGGGAGTGTTAAAGGTTGCCCAGTCAGAGAAAAAAGGAGGATCCACTAAGTTAGTGGATCTGCAAATTCGAACTTTTGAACACACATTAGAGAACATAAAGGGCTCGGCTTGAGTGTAGAAAAGGCTTGATTCTCTCTATCTACCGGCACTCCTGTACATATATACTCCTGTGTACTACCACACCCCTGACATCTCCAAACTCACTAGTGCTGGTAGTGGTGGGACTGGACTTTCCCACCACAACTCCTCTCTGGCCATTTGTGCGAAGCACACTTGCTTCCTTTACCAATATCCCGTCATGTGAAAGGAAACTCAAAAGAAAACCCAAAAGAAAACCCAAAAGAAAACCCAAAAGAAAACCCAAATGAAAACCCAGAATTTCCCCTGATGATTTACTCCCTCCGTGTTCGCTTCCTCCTTTCATCTTCCCTCTTCCTTCGCTCGTTTATAAAGTACGAAGCTTCTCCAAGTGTTTCTTCAGCCCTAATAATCGCGTTCCGCATAGCAATCATTTGGGTTACAATTTGATCCCTTGCAGTCTGGAACACATCGGGTTTCCGGTTGATCTCCCTTTCGACGATGAGCGGTGCGTGCTTCCCATAGATCCCATGGTTGTAGGTTATCATTCGTTCCTCGTGACCCACTAGGTGGGTATATCTGATATTGCGCTCCATATAGTCGGATCAGGTGACGACCACATCGTATCCATTCATTGGCTTGTGCTCGGTGGGGTTTGGGGTCGAGGGTAGTCCCGCTTTCTTTCGCTTGCGGGACGTCTTAGACCTGACGGGTGTAGGGGTGACAGATGTTTCGCTAGATTCGTTGTCACTAGAGGTAGCCTCAGCATCTTCATCGACGACTTCGGTAATATCATTGGGAGTCGTATCTCGGATATCGGGTATCTCGGGGGATGAATCTTCTGAGGAAAGTGATTCACTGGGAGTGTAATGGCGGCCGGCCTATGGCAGGGTAACCGTCCATCTGCCTAGTATATAGTCAGCTTGTGCGAGTGCTCTCGCACGCCATCGATAACCTTACCTATTGAATCTACCTCATTCTCGAATCCTCGTTTGCAACCGTATCTACCTTTATACTCTTATATGAGGCCGTACACGGACGTACGTCCTTACAGGGAGTCGGAGCCTCAAAATCACTCGGTTTCTCCTCCTCGGTCGGCGGAGCGGAAGAGATTAGAACAGGTGATGCAAAAGAGATTTGATGGTTTGGGGGTGAAGCTGACAGCAAACGTGTGCGGTGGCGGCTTTGGTCTTCCTTGAACGGATAATATGCAACTGGTATCACTAGCCCTCAGTATAACTTTAAACCCATTATTACCAGATTGATCTCTTCGTTAACTACCAGACATTCGTTTTCCAATAAAGCTTTTGCTTCTTTGAAGTCAGTGGACATGTACCATCTATTAACCTTTGATTTCCGTCCCAGTTTGATGATGCGGAAGACATATGCGTAGTTGAGACACCATTTTGCTAACTTGGGGTCTTTGGCAGTTCGGATGGCTAGGGCTGTCAGTCGTAACCATTTCTCACTGCCATCACCTTCGTTCAGGATCTCCAAGAGTTCGGGGCTCTGCTGCCAGTAGTCTTCCAGCTGTTTCATCACACGGTCCTTATTTTTCAGCCCGGTGTTGTGTTGCTTTACCATCCCTCTTACCCGGCCAGAGCTGTCGATTGTCCTCAGGTAATCATAGTATCTCTTGTACCCTAGCTCTCTCTACTCCACATTGTTTTCCTCGAACTTTGAGAGCCATGTGACTTGCGCGTTGGAATCCTCGTGGATATCAGCAAACAGCTCTTATACACCGTGCATGAACTTCGACTGATCTTGCGGAGTCAGCTCCTTCACGGCGATTTCCACTGCTTCTTGAATGGAATCGAAGTGCCTGTCCGGGAAAAAGCCGTCGCATTGGCTTTCCAGTGCCTAAAACAGAAGGGTTGCTGGTGCATGGTCCATGCATCGGGAAAAAAACCATGTCGCGCAGCGGACGCCGGAACGGCTAGGGCGTATCAGACCTATCAGACAAAACATTTTGAGCCTCGTCGTTCCCTGGTACTACCCTGGCACTACAGTCGCAGCATTTGCGTCCGGACGCACTTTCAGACACAGCATTTGCGTCGATATACACTTACGGTGGTAGCATTATTTCCAGACCCAGCACACTGTACGGTTGCAGCCTTGATTCCCGGTCAAAGCCTTGATTTACCAGGGCAGTCAATTGATTACTTAAAGTCACACTTGATTCACAAATCTATTGCTAACTATGTACAAAACATCATGGTAGATCTTGGATGCACTTGGGGCAGCACTTGGAGCTAGTGCCTGGGTGGAGAAAGACGATTGAGATTGGTATACTCACCACTGGCTGGACGCGATCGATTCGTGCTGGCTACACGTGATCAAGCCGTGTAGGCTCTCGGCTGGCTGTACGCGACGAACAGATCTGGACGGAAACATTAGCATTTCGATCAGGTGAGCTTGGAGGTGGACCTGGGCTGACTGTCGACTGACTAGACGCGATCGAGCAGTGCTGGCTCACCGCTGGCGGGTGATGAACGAGCTGGGCTGGATAGACAAAATCCAGACCTGCTGGCCATACGCGATCGAGCCGTGCTGGCACTTGGCTGGCTGTTGGCGACGAGCAGATCTGGACGGAAACATTAGCATTTCGCTCAGGTTCGCTTGAAGGTCGAGCGTGACTGGCTGTCGACTGACTAGACTCGATCGAGCCGTACAGGCTCACCGCTGGCGGGAGATGATTGAGCTGGGCTGGCTCGACCTGATCGAGCCCGGCTGGCTTTCGACTGGCTGGAGATCATCGATAAGAACCTGCTGGTTACCTCGGTTAAAATTGTCTGTACATCTGTTAGCTTTGCAAATAGAAAGAGAGACAGTGTGTGAGAGAGTGAGAAGTATCCTAGAGTTGAACTTAGAACTTAGAACTTAGAGTGCAAATACGATTGAAAGTAAGGGGGGAAATGAGTCAGACTATATGTAATGGCGGCCGGGTAACCGTCCATCCGCCCAGTATATAGTCAGCTCGTGCGAGTGCTCTTGCACGCCATCGATAACCTTACCTATTGAATC